>JAXIVJ010009856.1:0-20000 GCA_036785665.1 Chirona hameri
ATATATATATATATATATATATATATAATATATATATATATATATATATATATATATATATATATATATATATATATATATATATATATATATATATATATATATATATATATATATATATATATATATATATATATATATATATATATATATATATATATATATATATATATATATATATATATATATATATATATATATATATATATATATATATATATATATATATATATATATATATATATATATATATATATATATATATATATATATATATATATATATATATATATATATATATATATATATATATATATATATATATATATATATATATATATATATATATATATATATATATATATATATATATATATATATAATATATAGTGCAAATCAAGAATACTAATGTCTAGATCGGATATTTTGCCACAGTATGTTGCTTAAAATATGACATTCCTAATCATGTACGATACCTATATTTAATATTATTGCATTACTAATGGTCTTCTCACATGATAATAACTAAATAATAAATGCATTAATGAATATATAATACATTAATTATTTAGTTGATATCATGAGATCATTATCAATAATATAATATTTCAAAAAGGCCACAGTCAGTGACTATTCACGTCGTTTCCTCATTCCGTCGAATTGAAAAAGTGTTGTCTGCAGCGGGATTCGAACCTGCGCTTGGCAATCGCTCGATCTGCATGGGTTCACGAGATGATTAATAGCTCGAAAACGAACCTCACGGCGTGCACTTTTGAACCCGGAAATCGAAAGAAAAATGCTCACGCTTCATTTCTAGCTACTTTTTATTGTCGTATCGGTTGCAGGTAAAAAAAACCGTGGGCCCGTACAATGGCTTTTTAACATGGAACCCTAAGGCCTAGTAGGAAAATGTACGCCATGCTGCCATATGGACTTTGGACCCCTCCAATAAAAATACATGATGAGCCATCCATGATCCTGCGGTAGGCACGTTGGTGGGTGATCACCTACCTAATCCCAAATAAAGTAGTTTGTGGGGATGCGACTATTTCTTGTGAAACACATAATAACGAGATCTTAGCTTTGATATTGTTTAATACTGCTGAATTTTTGATTGAATGGCTTTCTTAGGCCAGGCCCAATGCTAGCAATGCTTCTGGTGCAGGCTCAGGCTCTGACCGTGCCATCCTATCGAAATTCCAGGTTATTGATAGACTGAAGTGGCTAAGTTTTACATTTAAATTTATTTATGTCTGGGGGTGGGCCACTTCGGTTTTAATTGCACCTGGCTGTTGCTTAATGCAGCCTTTTTGGTGAAATTGTAATCAATTTGAAATAATGATAGTGGATGGTTAACCTGTTCACCCGTTAACCCGTTGACACATACATTTGTTTTCGGTAGACAGCTTGACCTGTTAACCTGTTGTTATTGGTCCGTCGACCCACAAATATTTACCCTGTTAACCCATCATAGCTCAATTCAGAAGCGTTTTGTCCCAACCTCTTAGAAATAAGGCGCCTTGAGTTCCCGTTTTGATGTTTGTAACATATTGAAGACAGTCTTACAGCTTTGCTCCGGGATTCTGTGTGCTACTTAGAGCTCATCTCCCATCAGTGAATGTTATTGTTGATTAATTCATACATCATTTATTAATATTATGCTTTGGAGATGAAATAGATCAATAATATGTTAGTACATCTTGAACATAAAGTTACATTCATTATCGAATATTTAAATTAAAACTAAAGGTACCAACATATCATATTACAATATTGTGGAAACACTTAAAAAAATGGTTTGACCTAATAATGGCTAATGAGATATTGGCTTTGACCCAGTGATCACGCACATTTATAAGGTCACTGAAGGATATGGAAGGTCAATAATTGTCATGAAATGTGCCAAAATTAGAGGGTTCGGCCGCCAAAAGCGATAAAACTACTTTGCTTGGCGCACACGGCACACTATATATAATTGGAGCTACATGACCTATTTACCTAGCTTGGCTTCTGTGACATCACAGGTCACCAATTAGAGGTCAATCAGGGAGGTGTGAGATGAGAGAAGGCGGGCATAACGAATTATGTATGAATCATGACTATCTATGCATTGGGTCCAACACAAAAATACTTGGTGCCTCTGGGATTCGAACCCACGGTCGGCAATGGGCGTTATGACATTGGTTAACCCCCAAGCCCATTTGACCACTTTTCGCTTCGAAAATCGAAAAATCGTAAATAAAAACGTTGTAGCCAAGGCTTGTAGCTATCTTTTCCAGAAGTCCGATTTAAAATATCTTCCATAGGTTACGAGCCAGCCTCGTCTGAAAATCATCGATTTAACATGGGAACCCTACGGTGTAGTAGATTTTTAACGCCCAAACGCCCGAATGCTGCCAACTATTACTGGTGGGGGCTCTTGATACGGCCTTGCGTTGCGGTGGTTGCGTTCAGCTGAGAGCCGGCTGAGAGTGACGTTTGATAAAAAATAATTATTGTCAGGTAAGTACTGAGAATGTCCCTGTTATGAGTGCAGTTCTGATGAAATCAGACGTGTAGAATTAGTATACAATCTGCATAAGACTTTTTGTCGGAAGAGAGCATATGTGTGGGCTTCATTATATGGTTTAACATTTATGTTTATATTTATATTGGCATTTATATTTACATTTATATTGACCTTTATATTGGCATTGATATTGGCATTGATGATATAGGTGTTTATGTACGTTTCCTTGTTGAGACTTCTTGACTAGGGAGGGTAATCATATATGGCATCACCCAGAGCATCTGCGAGTGCAACTTTAAATGCTTTGTAGCCTGTTTTCTTCGACAACCCACACTTCAACAGGGAGCGAGTTCCAGGGTGAGATGCATCATACACTGAAAAACCTTTTCCTAGTGTCTGTTTCAGTCCGAACGGGGCTGATCCTGAACCTGTGGCCTCTAGTTTGTGACTGTGGAGCCAGAGTGAAAATATTTGTTGGTTCAATGGAGCACTTGCCATGAAAGATTTTCCAACATTGGATCATGTCGGCTCGAAGTAGCCTTCCCTGGACGGATAATTAGTTTAGTCCATGTAAGCGTTCCCCATATTCCTGAGTCGCCATATTCAGGACTTGCTTAGTCCATCTTCTCTGAACCGCCTCAAGGATGCATAGGTCACCAACATACTCAT
The DNA here is from genome assembly GCA_036785665.1 of Chirona hameri. Classification (NCBI taxonomy): domain Eukaryota; kingdom Metazoa; phylum Arthropoda; class Thecostraca; order Balanomorpha; family Balanidae; genus Chirona; species Chirona hameri. The sequence continues at coordinate 3,179 of JAXIVJ010009856.1, forward strand.
TGGACCATATGCCCAAGCAATACTCTAAGATTGGGCAGATGTGTGAACTAAATATTGTCATCATAAAGTCGGTATTTAGTCGGAGGAGCGACACACAGTAGACCGTAGAATATTTTGTGCTAAGCCACCTGCTTTGTGTGCTGAATCCTGAATGTGTTTGTGAAATTTCAAGCTTGAGTTGATCAGTATTCTTAGATCAGGGTGTGAGGTGACCACCTTTATCAAACTCAATGTAGTAGTATGTAGTAGCCAGTAGTAGTAGGTAAATGTAGAAGACAGACAGAGGAATATCTTGACTTCTTCCCTGGAAGCGAATGGCAACACATTTATCTCTATTAAAGGGAAATATCCCACCTTAACATTAGTTTTGAGTTGAGATAGCCATGTTGTTGGATTTGCATTGAAATTAAGTAGGGTAGCAGTTAAAACAACCATATAGGTCCAATCAAAAATAAATTTGAGCTTGATCCTGACAATTGTAACGAATAAGCCACTTGTGTATTTGAATAGGGGTCTAAAGCTGATGACATCACCTCTCTTTACCAAATGGTAATGATAGTTTACTTGTTTTCAGGTTAGACTTGGAGATATTTGCGTGTTTCAAATGGTTTGGTATTTTTTTTTTTAAATTCAAAGCGCCAGAATTGTCTCTAAATAATTGTCCCATACTTTGGCATGTAAAGGATTTCTGTATAGCTCTAGAACCCAATATGACGTCATCAACCCAAATATTAAAACATAACTTTTTATGAAATTGAGCACTGTGCGAGAAACAAATGTCATAATCGTGTTCTGCAGCAATTACTTCATATTTTGCACCACAAGCGGTGTACATTTGACAACTTTTTGGAAGGTGGGAGTGTCCCTTTAAGGTTGAGGTTCCAGGAACTAGCAGTGTGGCAGAGGGTGTTAATATCTTCTTGACAAAGTCGTAAGTCCTCTTGGTAGTGAAGCACACAGTCATGACAAATTCTCTTGGACATCTTTAAATCATTGGCAAATATTTTATATTGACATGTTAAGTTTGCTGCAATATGATTGACAAAGAACTTATGTTCAGCTATGGGACTTAGTTATGTAGACTTATCGGATTAGTTCTATGAGTGGTGTAAGTACTATATGAAGGATGGGCATCACTTATCAGATGAGGGGGCAAGGGCTTTGGGAGATGCCAACAGAAGCGTCATTCAGGGAAACTAAGTAGCAGGGGAGTCAGGGATGCTAGTACCATGGCATCAGGAGACAGGAAGTAAGCATTGGTAGAAGTCCATGTCAGAGTAGGACAGATCATAATTCTCTCAGAATTAGTAGAGTCAGCTCAAAGTATAAGATCACATGTGTGATGCTGAATGCCCAAAGTATTAGGTTATGTTGCCCTTGAAAAGCCTGATATCATTTGTGTAACCGAGACATGGGTTAGTGAGGGGTATAATAGGGATAGGCTACAGGATTTCAAGTTACAAGGGTATAACATGTTCTCATGCTGCAGAGAATCACTGCAGGGGGGCCAAGTGTTTGTATATGTAAATAGCTTGTATTGCACTACTAGAGTTGATGATTCTAGTAAAGTAAAAGAATTAGAATCAATCTGACTCGACAATAAAATTGGTACATGAAACAGGAAGGTTGAGGATAGGTGCATTTTACAGACCAGGGAATCTTCCAAGGAACTCCCAAGCTGAAACAGACCAAGATATTTGTGAGGAAATACGTAGGAACTTTCGGGCTCAGTGTCTTATTATGGGAGATTTTAACTTAAGAGGATACAAAAGTATAGGAGAGGAAACAAATGAGTATAGGTTGTATAGGCAAATCTTTGAAGAGGAGCTTTTCATTCATCAGTTTGTAACAGAGCCAACCAGACATTGCTTCGTTCTAGACCTTGTATTCTCAGACAACAGTGATCTAGTTAGTGACATAAGTATTTGCGAAGGTCTAGGAACCAGCGATCACAATATGGATAAATTCAATATCTCATCAGAAATGTGGCCCAAAGATAACCTTTTAGATAACCTTTTGGTTCCAAACTTCAACTGGGCTGATTTTGATGGCATTATAAATGACCTCACACAGATAAAATGGAACGTTGAGTTGGCAGGTTTAGATGCATGTGAGGCCTGGAATGTTTTCAAAGCTAGATTAAGCCAAATTCAGAATTGGTATATACCCCTCAGGCACAAACGTAAAGAACCAAGGACAAACCAGTTTGGCTTACCCCAGAAGTAAGGAGTGCTATACAAGCTAAAAGAAGTGCATTTGGCATTTTGAAGGGATCATCACTAGATATAAATCAGAAGGCCTACCAGAATGCAAGAAATTAAGTTAAGAAAAAGGTCAGAGCAGCTAAAAGGGCAAAGGAACTTTATTTAGCTAGACATTGTAATGCAGATAGTAAGAAGTTCTTCAGTTTTATAAGTTCAGTACAGTTTCCAAAAAATAGGTGTTCATTTAAGGTAGATGATGTGTTAGTTAGCAAGGACAGTGAAATGGTTAAAGTGCTTAATGATCAGTTCCAATCTGCCTTTACTCTTCAGGACCAGAGTAGTATTGCAGTACTTCAGCCAGAGACAGAGGAGACTAGGAGAGCTAGGTGGCACAAGTAGTGAACTTGTTCTAGAATATCTAAAGAAAGTATGGCCAAACAAGGCAGAAGGACCTGATGAAATCCATGCTAGACTTTTAAGAGAATCTGAAAGGGAGTTATCAGTTTTATTAGCCATAATATTTTATAAATCACTCGCAGATACTAAAATTCCACTTGATTGGAAAAGAGCAAATGTTGTTCCTATTCATAAAAAGGGAGATAGAAGTAAAGAGGAAAACTATAGACCAGTTAGTCTGACCTCATTAGTCTGCAAGGTGCTTGAATCAATCATCAAAGATAAGATTGTTGAATTCTTGGAGCAAAATTAACGCATCAAGGATACACAGCATGGCTTTAGGACATGTTCAAAAATGTTCTTGTGTTCAAATGTTCAAATGTTTTTGTTTAACTAATCTTCTGGAGTTTTTGGATGTTGCAATAGATCGCTTTGATCAGGGTAAACAGCTAGATGTAGCTTTTCTTGATTTCAGTAAAGAATTTGACAAAGTCCCCCATACAAGACTGGGGTTGCAACTTAAAATTCATGGGATCAGGGGCAAGATTCTGGATTGGATAGAAACGTGGCTTTCAGGACGCCAGCAAAGGGTTATATTGAATGGGTGCAAATCACAATTGATGGAGGTTCTCAGTGGGGTTCCACAGGGCTCAGTCCTGGGCCCATTGCTTTTTATAATATTTGTGAATGCAATTGAGAACAGTATAGACAGCGAAGTCTTGGAATTTGCAGACGATCTAAAAGTTGTCAGGATTATTAGAGGAAAACATGATCAGGATGTTTTTCAATCAGATCTGGACAAGCTAGTTGAGTGGTCTGAAGCATGGCAGATTAAATTAAATTTGAGTAAATGTAAGATTATGCAGGCTGGACGGGTTAGCAGTAAACATAGGTATGAAATGGGTGGGCAGAAAATGGAGCAGATTGAAAAGGAAAGATATTTAGGTGTCGTAAACAATAGACTATCAGCGTCAGAACAGGTTGTAGAAGCTAGGAAAAGGCACTTAGAATGCTAGGGGCCATTAACAGAAATGTTTCCTACACGAGTGAAAAGGTAATACAAAACTGTATTGTGCATAGATTAGACCATATTTGGAGTATTGTGTACAAGCCAGAGGCCTGTTCACGGGGTCTGCGGCCGCCGCGGCTCCCGCGGCCAAAAGGGCGGGGCTTAATCGTCAGCCAATCACGAAAGAGCAGATCCGGGAGGAGAGACTCCGCTCTGCGGCTCCTGCGGTTGCTCGGGAGCAGCCGCAAAAGAACTTCGACATAAATGGCGCGCGTCTGACAAATGTTGCGCACTGTTTTGTTGATATCGCAGCTCACTGGCGGTTGTTTGACCAAAAATGACAACTCGTAGTGACACGTAGATATTCATGTAGTCGAGTGGTTTTGAAAAACATTGAGGGTTTTCATGAAATTGCCTATTCGTTGTGAACGCTACACGCGCCATTTATCGGACGCCATCAGCGGCCGCAAAAGTATTCAAAGTTGTTCAAATTAAGCTCCGCCAACTAGCCGCAGGAGCCGCGGCGGCCGCAGACCCCGTGAATAGGCCTCTGGTCTCCAACATATGAGAAAGATTGCTGGTTGCTAGAAAGAGTTAAAAAAGTGCAACCAAAATGGTGAATTGTCTTGGTAGTTTACCTTATGAAGATAGATTAAAGAAATTGGGTATGTTTTCACTTCGATATAGAAGACAAAGAGGAAATCTAATTGAAGTCTTCAAATTTGTAAATGGTCAGCATTCTGGATGTTTAAAGGGAATGTTTGAGTTCAATAGGGAAAATAGAGGTAGAGGTCATCAGCATAAACTCATTATGAAACAAAGTAGGACTATGCTGAGACAGTAATTTTCAGTAGAAGGGTTGTAGGACATTGGAATATGCTACCAGTGGATGTCGCTGATGCAGTGACACTTGCTTCCTTCAAAATTAATTAGATAAATACTTTACAGAGAAGGGATTAGTTCATAAATAATTGTGGGATTAGGCTTCTTTAATGCAGGTAAAGTAAGGTGATTTGAAGGGGGCGAGACTGGTGGAGGTGGTGCAACCTCGGATGGGCCCAAGAGGCTCTTTGTTGCACTTTTCTTTTATGTCTTTAATGTCTTTAAGAACAAAAACAGAATCGGACCCAGGACTGAGCCCTGGGGCACCCCACTTGCCGCATGTCTTGGGGGTACTTCCTTGTCCTTTAACAGATACAGACATGTTTCTGCCTACAAGAAAGTGACCAATCCATAAAACTAAATTCTCATCAATGCCCAAGTGTGAAAGTTTAGTAAGAAGTATGGGGTGTGAAACAACATCAAATGCCTTTGAAAAATCAAATAGAATGAGATCAGTGACACTCCCTTCATCTCGCCACTTTGAGATGCTGTCGTTCACAAGCAGCAGTTGGTCTGTATTGGACCTCCCTGCGCCAAAACCGAACTGGTGAGGCAAGAGTAGACTGTTTTCTTCCAGGTAGCTATAGAGTTGACTGGCTATAATACGCACTAAACACTTACACGGAACAGTTGTGAGACTAACAGGCCTGTAGTTTAAAGGATTGTGTCTGGACCCTTTCTTGAAGATTGGTACAATGACTGATAGCTTCCACTCCGGTGGTGATAGCTTCCTTTCAGACAAAGACAGGTGAAAAGTTTGTACAGTGGATATAGGCAAGCTGTCGAGGGCACAGGATTTCAGGAGCATGGGATGGAGCTCGTCAGCTCCGGCTGCAGAGTTGGCTCCAGGGCTTGCAAGTTGTTGAGGACATTGTGCATGTGTAGGGTGATAGGAGGCATCACACTCTCTGTGACTTGGTGAGGCGCTACCACTGCTTGGGGAGAGTCTCAGGAGTATACACTCTCAAATGAGACAGCGAAAGAATCAGCCATCATCATTGGATCATCGGTTAGGGCGTCATTCAGTAATCTGATTGGGCCCACTGAAGGGCAGCCAACATTCTTCCTTCTAAGATATGCATGGAACTGTTTCGGGTTGGACTTCAGCTCGTTTGTCAGGCCCAACTCGTAAGCAATCTGTGAAGAAGTGGAAAAGTTTCTCAACTCTCGGTTGGCAGAGAAAAAGTCAATCAGAGCCTGCTTTGTCAGTTGTGAGTGCCGCCCTAGAGAGGATCTCAGTACCTTATACTGCTTCCAAGTCTCCTTCCTTCTGGCACGCATCCTGGAGGGAGGACTACTCTTCCATGGAGTTCTCGAGCTGGACACAGACATGTCAACTAATGGCACATATTCATTGATCAGTGGAGTTAGAATTTCAAGAAAACGGGAGTAAGCTTGGCCCACATCAAGGTGGGCCAACTCAATATCCCAGTCAGCCTCCCCAAGTCTCCTTGGAATTGCATTATATTTGCCATTTTCTCACCATTCTGCTGAGGAAGAGACAAAGGGTTTCAGGCCAAAGAAGTAGCCACATATTGTTAAACAATGATCACAAGCTGGCAGCGGGGGCACCACTTCAACATCACACACTCTAAGTACTTCAGTAGTAAGTATGAGGTCCAAGATATTCCCTGAGCGAGGATATGTTGATTCATTTACCCACTGAGTGAGACCTAAGGATAAGAAGGCTTTAAAACATATCCTATCTGATGGGGTGACATGTTGTGCTATTTACCAGTAAGGCGCCGTAGTCGGCCATGAACGAGCGAGCGCGAAGTAAATGTATGGTGAATTTCAACTCGATAGGGCAAGTAGTTTCTGAGGTATAAAAAAGGTGCGTACGTGCGCACGTGCAGAGGCCCCCACCCCTGACTTGTGGGAATTTGGCGGCTGGAGGTCCCTAACCATACACCAAATGTGTACACAATCGGCTCAGCCGTTCCTGAGATATATAATAGGGGTGCGCACGTGCAGAGGCACCCCACCCATGACTTGTGGGAAGGCGGCGGCGGAGGGTCTCTAACCAGTAACCACCCACCAATTTTGAACACAATCGGCTCAGCCGTTCTTGAGATATAGAATAGGGTTGTGCACGTGCGCACGTGCAGTCACCCCACCCATGACTTGTGGGAAGGCGGCGGCGGAGGGTCCATAACCACACACCAAATTTTAACACAATCGGCTCAGCCGTTCCTGAGATATAGAATAGGGGTGTGCACGTGCGCACGTGCAGAGGCACCCCACCCCTGACTTGTGGTAAAGTGGCGGCTGAGAGGTCCCTAACCACACACCAAATTTGAACACAATCGCCCCAGCTGTTGCTGAGTTTTTGCGAGAAAACACTTTTCAACACCCCTCACGCGGCACGCGCCACGTGCAGTGGTAGTGACCGACATGAGTCGGCACCGGTCTCAAACAGGTTTAGTTGGATGGGGCTACTCAGCAAAGAAACCGGCTTGTCAATCGGACGTGCGGTTGCAGAGATATTAGCTTCTCAAAAGCGTCGCCACGGGCCGGGTCGGGACGGGCCGCTCATATTCAGATTTTTCCCGTATACCAGGAAGGACGAGCGAGCGCTTCGCGCTCGCTCGTAATATCCCAGGACAAAGAAGGGGGGTTAAAATCCCCCAGTACAATAACCTCTCGGTCTGAGCAGAAGTTTGTTAAGTGAGTAATTAGGGAAGCCTTTTCTTGAGGAGTGTATGATGGAGGTCTATATACAGCAGCTACAAGGACATTCAGCTCAGAAAGGCGGAATGTGATAACATTCTTAGGCGATGTGTCAACACATTCAAATTTAAGACTTTCATGGATATAGGTGCAGACTCCGTGCTTGGGAACTTTAGATGAGACATTATTGCGGACGATGCTGAAGTTGGGAATGTGGATAAAAGAATCGGGCATTGAGGACAAAAGGTGAGTTTCTGTTCATTTCATGAAGACTGTGTTTCTGAATAAATTCCTGCACAAATGGAAGTTTCCCCACTAGGGAGTTAGTATTACATTGGGCTACCTTAAGAACAAAAGCAGAGGACACAGGGAAAGACAAGGTTGGTTTCGTACTGGTAGTCGGGTTTACATGTTTGACCGCCCTGATGCAGCAGGACGTTTGGATACGGTTTCGTTTTCATCCTGTGTGGCGCCAGTCACAGAGCCCTCCGGCTCAGATCCAGACCCAGACGGGGGCCCAAGCCTGCTGTCAGACCCAGCACCAGGTGCTAGGGGTGGACCATCAGCACGTCCATGATCAGAGTTCACAACTCATGCGCCCCTTTCACCCAGTGCCCCTCTCCTGGCCTTGAGCTCCTGTCTTTGTGTGTATATGAGGTCCCATCGAATAAATACTTGGGGAAAATGAGATGAGTTTTTCAGCTCCTTGGATTTGTCTAGTATATGTCTGCGTTTGGTATCATCCGCCACCTTGCCACGGAAAAGGTCAGTTTCAGACGGAATACGTACAACATCAGATAGCAAGACCCTCTCACCAATGAGATGTTCAGAAACAGAGGCAAACTTCTCAACTGCAGCCTCAGCTGCGCTGGCCCCCAGACCTCGAATCACAAGGGAGCACTTGCGCTTGCACTGTTCCTCCAACTCACGGAGTTCTTCACGCACTAGGATCCTATACTCCGGTGGGGGAGGATGGGTACCAGCTGGACCAGACTGCATGATAGAGGCATATGTTTGAGCAGGTCCGGTGGAATCCCTGCTGGAGGGACAGGAGGTTGTGGGACCACAGTGGAGCCCAGACACTTCACCTGGGCAGTCAAGTCCTGTACCACACTACAAATACCCCTCAGTTGCTGAAATAGTTGACCAACAAGTTCAGCCATATGGCCTTCAGTTGAGCTTGATGGAGAGTTTCCCCTGGCAGTGGAATGATTGATTCTGCACTTCATACAGACAAACTTGATGCCAGCTCCATTGTATCGCTCTATGGCATCCAGCATATCCTGGGACAGTTCAGAAGCAGCCTTGGAAATTTTGACCATTTGCTGGACTTTTTGGGTCCAACGAATTTTGCTCTCTTCATATTTGTGTGGAAATTTGCTCTCTTTTCACCTGATCTTACCGACATTGTAGTTAAAATAAAATTACATTTTCCTCACAAGGATTTAATATCTATTACAAATCAGGAATTTTTACTTTCCAAGTGAAATAATAAAAAGCAAAAAATTTCCTGACAATAAAATTTTACCCTCCAACTATGAATTTTTACTCTCCTGGACCAGGTCATGGCACGAACAATTCAACACTGGTCCAGAACACAGTTATGTGCTGTGAACCCAGATCTCACAATCATCACAGCCGATCGACCTTTCCCCTACATCTGTCATGCAGGTGCCACAGTTCTGTGTACCAGGCGCACTTTGTGATGTGGCACTGGTTGTGCCTGTGCTACGACCCCTCCTTGGGCCTCAACGCCCTCGTGTCATGGTAACAACAGATCAGATGGAAGACAATGTCACTCATTAAGGCAGTAAACAAGCAATGTGTGGACTGGGGTATGAGTTGTGTCTAGCAGGCACCCAGTGGACATGCAGCAGCACCAACAACATGCAAAGCACAAACCAACACATGCAAAGCAGAAACACTGAAAATGGTTGAACCGAAAGGAATATAAAAGTCAGCAAGGCTGTGTTGCAGGCAGAGGTAGGACAGGGGACATGAGACCAGTACTACCACCCAGGCTCCATGTGCAGTCCAGCACCTGCAAACTTAATTACTTGTTTAGTGTTAGGCTTGAGGTCAAAGGGCAACAAGAACTGAACACAAAACACAAGATTATGGCCCAGTCTGTTTCTTCACCACCCTTCTTCATGCACTCCCGGGGACGAATCTGGCGCACGACCCCTCAGTGCCGCCGTCCGACTGACAACCGCCATAGGCCTAATGAACGTGCAAGGGGGGGGGGGGGCATACTTGTATTGAATGCCTCCCCCCCCCCCAGATTCCCCCCCCCCCCCCGGTCTATACATTGATGCATCGAGTATCGACATTCGGTCTAATACAGTTAAGCTATTTGTGCTCTTTTATTTTGCATTGGCTGACATGTCAAGAAGATGCGAATTGTATGGCCCTTCATTTTATTTGACATTCTGTTGGCAGCGGGGGCTCGGCAAAATGAGGGTGGGTAGTTAGGTACTACCCCCCACCCAACCCCCGCTTATCGCCGCGCTTCCCACCTTTTTAACGGAGTTGTATTGCTGGTTCGGCGAATATGACCAGCAAAAACAAACTAACTAACACAACATTACAGTTCCTTCAATATGGTTGCTGTTTTGTATAGCACAATAATGCTCACGGTCACGGGCGACCTTCCAATTTTGAGGGTCGACCGGGGATCCTGGAGGGTTGGCTGAGCCCCTCGAAGGTCGACCGGGGCCCTTGGAAGGCCGATATGGGGCTTCATGGATGAACAACCATGGCCTTTGGAGCATCGACTGGACCTGGTCCCTTTGGCTAGTGCATTAATACACGAAAAAGGGCCTATGCCCACGGTACTGCCACAAAAACTCACCGCATTTGGCCAGCTGGCCAAATCCGGCGAGTTTTTGTAGACGTACCTAGAGATCCCCAGGTCGGTTGTTGTTAGGTACACATATTTAGAATATGCCCCTCTAAAAAATATAGCGGGCCAAATCCAGTGAGTTTTTTTTGGTGGGGTATCTTTTTTTTTGGGGGGGGGGGGGGTACCTCATGTGCTCTATGATCAAAAATCCCCTGATCAAAAATCCCCCTCCCTTGGAGTGAATCCTGGGTACGCCACTGCCTTAACTGGAATTATTTCCACATCTGGATACCAGTCATGTGGAGTTGATTCTGGAATTGAAAACAAATTCCACTGAAATACAGTGCATCCAGCGGCATAGACAATAATGTGATAATTACTCCAATGACTCCAAGGACTTTCACTGGATAGAACCAGGCACGCAGTCACGTAATGATGTATTTTCTGTCTCTGCTTGTTTCAGACAGACAACCGTGCTCTATAAGTGCCGCTCATGTGCTCTATAAGTGCCGCTCATGTGCTCTATAAGTGCCGCTCATGTGCTCTATAAGTGCCGCTCATGTGCTCTATAAGTGCCGCTCATGTGCTCTATAAGTGCCGCTCATGTGCTCTATAAGTGCCGCTCATGTGCTCTATAAGTGCCGCTCATGTGCTCTATAAGTGCCGCTCATGTGCTCTATAAGTGCCGCTCATGTGCTCTATAAGTGCCGCTCATGTGCTCTATAAATGCCGCTCATGTGCTCTATAAGTGCCGCTCATGTGCTCTATAAGTGCCGCTCATGTGCTCTATAAGTGCCGCTCATGTGCTCTATAAGTGCCGCTCATGTGCTCTATAAGTGCCGCTCATGTGCTCTATAAGTGCCGCTCATGTGCTCTATAAGTGCCGCTCATGTGCTCTATAAGTGCCGCTCATGTGCTCTATAAGTGCCGCTCATGTGCTCTATAAGTGCCGCTCATGTGCTCTATAAGTGCCGCTCATGTGCTCTATAAGTGCCGCTCATGTGCTCTATAAGTGCCGCTCATGTGCTCTATAAGTGCCGCTCATGTGCTCTATAAGTGCCGCTCATGTGCTCTATAAGTGCCGCTCATGTGCTCTATAAGTGCTGCTCATGTGATTTGCACTTTGACAAATAAGCCCTGGCAATGGAACATGTTAGCAGGGGCGTCGCCACGGATTTTTGAGTGTGTGTGTGTGTGGCGGGGGGGGGGAGACGAAGCGCCGAATTAATCATCAGTACTGTTCGCGACAATGTGAAGAAAACAAGTTTTTACCCTTTAATTTGTACTTAGGAACGCAATTTTTAGGTGTATCTACCAGCTTTATTTTGTACATTTAAAACTATAACCTAGGTGATAGGTGAAAAACAATAACTTCTTCGGCAATATTCATGGTAGATTGTTCAAACAACTTGATATTCGATAGGCACTGCCAGGCGATTCGCGCAACGCTATTTGGGATACATATAACGGTTATTCGTGTTAGATAGAGAGCTATTTCATACTATTTATGAGAAGTGGCAGCCACCTAGGTGTCCGTCTGGCCTTTCGGATGTCACCCGATGGCTTAATAACTCCGCGCACCTTGCAGTCAAAACCGCGAAATGTGGCATGTTAGTGGGATATAGGTTCGCACTATCTGTTGCAATTTTTCCGTCGATCCATGATCGCAAGAGTGCAATTCTAATTATTATTCATATGCCCTGAATATCAGAAATTGTATGCGCCGCCCGGCTGCCACCGGACCGTCTTTTGTATTGTGCTTTCGGGAGACACTGGCCCAGTGGTCATGGGATCAGGGTCAGGGTTGATAGATATTTAAGAGGTCGGTGGTGCGATAGAAGGCAACGTCACTGCCGTTTTGCTATCGTCTTCATAAGCTCAGCGCATCTCACTGTTCTGCATGCTGACCGACCTGGGGTGCTCGTAACTGTACCAGGAGAACGGATCGCCCCGGAACCGGTGACTGCCGCCGGCTCGTTATGCGGGGTAGTCGTTTGTGGACGGCTGGCCGAAACGGATGAAGTAACAGTTGTTTGTGGACGGCTGGCCGAAACGGATGAAGTAACTCATGTACTTGGAGTAATGGATTAAGTAATTATCCGAAAACTACCTCGGTTTGCAAACTTCGAATGCATTTGGGCAGAAGTTGAACGAAATTGCTTGCATTAAAAACAAATTAGTACGAAGCGTTTGAATGGATAGATTTCCGAGGTCAGGAGTCCGACTGGTTATTGATTAAACTTTTTTTTTGGAACGATTCAATCATGATTCATTTTTTAGTCTGAATGATTCAATCACCGTTCGATCCACGGATACAATTTTGAGAATTTATTCTTTCCATTTCAAAGAATCAAAACAAATATGTTAACCGATTCACGTTTGATTCAGCATTTAAATGTATGTGGTGAATTTATGTCAAATCAATACAAATGGAAACATACATATATATGATAATTAAAACATTGTTACAGCAATACTATTTCAGTATTACTGAAAGTAGCCACTGGGACTGCATGTATTTGCACAATTTACCAGTGTACTTGAATTGTTAAGAATCGTTAAATCTTTTGATTCAATCAGCCTTGATTTGAAAGGGTTTTGATTCAATCACGATTCATGAATCAAAAAGATCTGGTGATGAATCAATTTGTTTTAATTCAAGGAATTTGTATTGAACGATTCCAATCTATTCAATCAGTGTCGAATTCTTAACTTGAATTGTTAAGAATCGTTAAATCTTTTGATTCAATTAGCCTTGATTTGAAAGGGTTTTGATTCAATCACGATTCATGAATCAAAAAGATCTGGTGATGAATCAATTTGTTTTAATTCAAGGAATTTGTATTGAACGATTCCAATCTATTCAATCAGTGTCGAATAAATAATCAGTCTGGACTCAGGACCCGGCATAAACAGTTTGATTACCGAGCAGAGCGAGGTCTTCCGTCAACTTTTTCCCCCTATAGGGGGAAAACTACTTATACGTATGACCGGCCCGACCGTAGCCATAGTTTTCAGAAGCTTATTTCTTTGCAGCTATTCGGTCAAAGTGACTGGGAACTTGGGCACAAAAACGTTCATGTCGTAAAACTATCTGCCGGTGTTTCCTTTCAGCAAGCACAAAGTGTGCCTAAACAACAAATAGGCCACATTGATGCCATAATATGCCCGTTTTCTGCAACCGAAATTGCATTTAAATTCCTGTCAACTTCCCTCAAGAAAAGTACAAATATTGTCCCGATCCCTTCAATTCTTCCATTGCACTGATACTTTTGTCCTAATGCTTTTTATGATATTGAGACCTGCAATATTTTCGAACAAAGTATAGCTTTATGTCTCCAAAACGGGGGGGGGGGAATAATCACCCCAGTCTGACGACCGGGGACGGTGCCCCCCCCCCCCCCCCTACGGCGACACCCTTGCATGTTAGAAACAGTTGCATGGCTGAAGTAGCACGGCTATAAGTGCCCTACCTGTGAAATAATGTTTGCTTCCCCTGAAAGTTGTGATTCCCACATGCTGGTTTGTCTCCCAGCAGGAGATGGAGAATATGAAAGTGCAACAATACACTGGTGGAACTCCACGGTTATCCATCCAATTGGATTTACAGCTATGGTTTTCAATAGTGCTTTGCAATTGACTCAAGTTGTCTACACTCCATTAATGTTAAAACAGCATCCTTCATTAGTAACAAGTGAGTTTGTTGCAGACTAAGCTGATCAACATGGTGACCTTTCAATCGGGTGAGATCACGGAGGAGGAGGCGGCCCTGTATGACAGACAGATCAGACTCTGGGGACTGGACGCCCAGAAACGGTCAGTTATGCCAGTATTCTATGAAGGCAGCGCGTATACAACACGTATGCTCCGTAATCCGGGGGCGAATAGAGCATACGTATGTTCTGTAATCCCACGGCTTACATAGCATACGTATGTTCTGTAATCCGGGGGCGAATAGAGCATACGTATGTTCTGTAATCCCACGGCTTATAGAGCATACGTATGTTCTGTAATCCCACGGCTTACATAGCATACGTATGTTCTGTAATCCCACGGCTTACATAGCATACGTATGTTCTGTAATCCCACGGCTTACATAGCATACGTATGCTCCGTAATCCGGGGGCGAATAGAGCATACGTATGTTCTGTAATCCCACGGCTTACATAGCATACGTATGCTCTGTAATCCCACGGCTTACATAGCATACGTATGTTCTGTAATCCCACGGCTTACATAGCATACGTATGTTCTGTAATCCCACGGCTTACATAGCATACGTATGTTCTGTAATCCCACGGCTTACATAGCATACGTATGCTCCGTAATCCGGGGGCGAATAGAGCATACGTATGCTCCGTAATCCCACGGCTTACAGAGCATACGTATGTTCTGTATAAGTCGGGAGATTACACAGCATACGGAAACTGTACGTCCATCAAGACAACAACGTATTCGTATTAAAATAACTACGTATTCAAAGTTACTCCGATTTCGCCCAAGTTTGCACACGATCGGGTGACGATGGGCACACCCAATGGCGCCAGTACACAGCCTATGAAGTTATACGGGAATATAAGAAACAGATTGATCTACAGATAACAGAGGTCACAATAGGTCAAGCAGGTCAAATACGCGGTACCCCATAACTTTTCACCTAATTGACTTAGATAAACATTTCCTGATCCAAAAATACTCGGAACAGAGTGAGGATCATGCTCAAACCAAGATTGGACCAGATTGGGTCACTGTTTGACCTCAGGTCAAAAATGTATCTTTTTTAATGGGTGATAAATATTTGCGCGGTACCCTATACAATCTCAGAAAACGCACTTATATATGCAATTGAGCACAGAACCATCCGCAAGTGACCATAGTTTATGCACAACACGGTAGATGACCGTACTCTGCTACCGTGTGACCTTAGGTCACACAAACACGTGCAAAAATACGGTTTTGGCAAAAAATCGCGGTACCGCATAACTCCTACAATAATTGAAGTAGTCGAGTCATCCCAGTGCACAATGTTTCGCATTAGCACATAGATGTCGCACAACAAAACATTTTATCCGAAAATGTCACTGTTTGACCTCCGGTCACGTCCACATTTTGCAATGAGGTATTTTAGACAATGTACCATAATATTTCCTGAACGACTTAGATAAATCAGCCCAATAGCTTAATATTCACAAAAGACCATAGATGGTAAACAAAGAGCGACCTAATCCCTTCAGGTCATCGTTTGACCTCAGGTCACGGCATAAGTTACCGTTATGGCACACGGGAGAATGAAGCGGTACCGCATACGTTTTTTCTTCTCCAAAATCACTTAAAGAACCCATTCCACCACCAATAATACAGAAATACCATTGCCTTCCCTTTAACCCACCCAAGGTGCACAATTTAAGACTTGACCCCTCCAGGTCACCGTTTGACCTCAGGTCACCTGGAAAGGCGCTAATATCTATTTAATGAGCCGTCCAAATACGTATTCGTTGTTTACCAGCCGATTGTGTTCAATCTTATACCAAATGTTGGTGTCTATGAGTATATTTGAAACCTAAAAACATTTTTTTAGGTCAATCGTTTGACCCCGGAAGGTCATAGAGTGCCTGTGAGGTCAAATCTCGGGAACTGCATAGCCCTTTCCCTAAAGTACATCCCGAAATCGTTTCAACGGCTTAATATTCCTACCAGCCTATAGATGGTGCACAAAGAGCGACCTGGCCCCTGCAGGCTTCAGGTCATCGTTTGACCTCAGGTCACGACATAAGGTATCGTTATGGCACACGGGAGAATGACGCGGGACCGCATAAGTTTTCCCAAAATCACTTAGAGAACCCATTCCACCACCGTCGCCTTCCCTTTTCCCACCGAAGGTGCACAACTCAAGACTTGACCCGGTCGGATCACTCATTGTGCACCGTCTATAGGCTGGTGAGAATATTTAGCTGTGGAAATGGCTTCGGTAAGTACTTCAGGGAAAAAAGCTATGCGGTACCCGAGATTTGACCTCGCAGGCACTATGGCCTCCCGAGGTCAAACTATTGACCTTGGAAATAAATGCTTTCAGGTTTCGAATATACTCATAGACACCAACATTTGGTATAAGTTTGAACACAATCGGCCGGTAAACAACGAATACATATTTGGACGGCTTGTTTAATTAATATTAGCGACTTTCCAGGTGACCTGAGCGATGACCAGGTGTGTCAGCGATGACCGGGAGGGGTCAAGTCTTGAGTTGTGCACCTTCGGTGGGTTAACCATCGCCCGTGCAGCGTCCGATCACTGCGTGACCATGCAGGGGGGAGGGGGGGGGGGGGGTACGACCTCTCCCCTTGACGTTTGGCCCCTAATTGAGCTAGAACTTCGATTAAAAGACGAGCGTGTTGCTAGTGACTAGAGGAAGCCATTGGCCCCCGATTTTAAGGTTCTGGGTCATTAGATGACGTCTGAGGTCATGCCAATGACCCAAAAGTCATCCAAATTGTAAATGCGTATAAATTGAATTTAATCGAGCTAGAATCGTGAATGAGCATATCATTATGTTTAATGGGTACCAAATTTGAAATCAGCGTCACAAAATGTCATAAAAACTGTCAAATTCCAAAAAGGTCATGTCAGGTCATCTGAGGTCAGTGACCTCGGTTGACTTGTGGAAGCGCATGACCCCAGTGGAACATATAATTATGTAAAATGGATCTTATGTTTGAAATCAGTGTCACAAAATGTCATAGAAACTGCCAGAAGCCAAAAAAGTAATCTGAGGTCATCGGAGGTCAGCGACCTCGGTTGACCTCTGAAAAGGCAATCTAG
>JAXIVJ010009856.1:25000-30000 GCA_036785665.1 Chirona hameri
ACGTGAGTCGTCACTCTGACCGGCTGGAAGCTAACCTGATTCGTCACTCTGACCGGCTGGGCGCTAATCTGATTCGTCCGTGTGTCTATCACTGCCACGAGCCGCATCAGCTCGGATGTAGAACTGCAGACGCAATGACCCGTGACAATGTTCGGTTTACTGTGGTGGTTGCAGCTGTTATCTGTGCATTTTCCATATCGAGTATCCTCGAATGTGAGGGAACATTTCCGGTTTTGTTCGAATTTTGTCTTATTTTTGTATAATGATGTTTGGGAATTACTGGGAAATTTAAGAAATCACTGGGTATCGGGGTATGTGTTATCTTCCGTTAAAGTAGTTCCGTTTACTAAAGGTAATCAGTACCAACACGAGCGGATGCCTCTCAATTCAGGCCAAGGGCTCTGGCCGCCTGCTGCTCGGCTGAGCCAGCTGTTCGAGCTGTCTGTTTGGTCCTCACCTGCGTCTCCTGCGCTGTGTGTTGTGTATACCAGATGACTGTTTCGCCCTCACCTGCGTCTCCTGCGCTGTGTGTTGTGTATACCAGATGACTGTTTCGCCCTCACCTGCGTCTCCTGCGCTGTGTGTTGTGTATGCCAGCTGATTGTTTCGCCCTCACCTGCGTCTCCTGCGCTGTGTGTTGTGCATGTCAGGCGACTGTTTCGCCCTCACCTGCGTCTCCTGCGCTGTGTGTTGTGTATACCAGCTGTCTGTTTCGCCCTCACCTGCGTCTCCTGCGCTGTGTGTTGTGTATACCAGCTGTCTGTTTCGCCCTCACCTGCGTCTCCTGCGCTGTGTGTTGTGTATGCCAGCTGTCTGTTTGGTCCTCACCTGCGTCTCCTGCGCTGTGTGTTGTGTATGCCAGCTGTCTGTTTGGTCCTCACCTGCGTCTCCTGCGCTGTGTGTTGTGTATGCCAGCTGTCTGTTTCGCCCTCACCTGCGTCTCCTGCGCTGTGTGTTGTGTATGCCAGCTGATTGTTTCGCCCTCACCTGCGTGTCCTGCGCTGTGTGTTGTGTATCCCAGGTGTCTGTTTCGCCCTCACCTGCGTCTCCTGCGCTGTGTGTTGTGTATGCCAGGTGACTGTTTCGCCCTCACCTGCGTCTCCTGCGCTGTGTGTTGTGTATGCCAGGTGACTGTTTCGCCCTCACCTGCGTCTCCTGCGCTGTGTGTTGTGTATGCCAGCTGATTGTTTCGCCCTCACCTGCGTCTCCTGCGCTGTGTGTTGTGTATACCAGATGACTGTTTCGCCCTCACCTGCGTCTCCTGCGCTGTGTGTTGTGTATACCAGCTGTCTGTTTCGCCCTCACCTGCGTCTCCTGCGCTGTGTGTTGTGTATACCAGCTGTCTGTTTCGCCCTCACCTGCGTCTCCTGCGCTGTAGTCAGCTGTGTGCTGTCCGCTGTGTGCTGTCCGCTGCCAGCTGTGTGCTGTGTGCTGCCAGCTGTGTGCTGTGTGCTGCCAGCTGTGTGCTGCCAGCTGTGTGCTGTGTAGTCAGCTGTGTGCTGTGTATTCAGCTGTGTGCTGCCAGCTGTGTGCTGTGTATTCAGCTGTGTGCTGCCAGCTGTGTGCTGTGTATTCAGCTGTGTGCTGCCAGCTGTGTGCTGTGTATTCAGCTATGTGCTGCCAGCTGTGTGCTGTGTATTCAGCTGTGTGCTGCCAGCTGTGTGCTGTGTATTCAGCTGTGTGCTGCCAGCTGTGTGCTGCCAGCTGTGTGCTGTGTATTCAGCTGTGTGCTGCCAGCTGTGTGCTGTGTAATCAGCTGTGTGCTGCCAGCTGTGTGCTGTGTATTCAGCTGTGTGCTGTGTATTCAGCTGTGTGCTGTGTATTCAGCTGTGTGCTGTGTATTCAGCTGTGTGCTGTGTATTCAGCTGTGTGCTGTGTATTCAGCTGTGTGCTGTGTATTCAGCTGTGTGCTGTGTATTCAGCTGTGTGCTGTGTATTCAGCTGTGTGCTGTGTATTCAGCTGTGTGCTGTGTATTCAGCTGTGTGCTGTGTATTCAGCTGTGTGCTGTGTATTCAGCTGTGTGCTGTGTATTCAGCTGTGTGCTGTGTATTCAGCTGTGTGCTGTGTATTCAGCTGTGTGCTGTGTATTCAGCTGTGTGCTGTGTATTCAGCTGTGTGCTGTGTATTCAGCTGTGTGCTGTGTATTCAGCTGTGTGCTGTGTATTCAGCTGTGTGCTGTGTAGTCAGCTGTGTGCTGCCAGCTGTGTGCTGTGTATTCAGCTGTGTGCTGCCAGCTGTGTGCTGTGTATTCAGCTGTGTGCTGCCAGCTGTGTGCTGTGTATTCAGCTATGTGCTGCCAGCTGTGTGCTGTGTATTCAGCTGTGCTGCCAGCTGTGTGCTGTGTATTCAGCTGTGTGCTGTGTATTCAGCTGTGTGCTGTGTATTCAGCTGTGTGCTGTGTATTCAGCTGTGTGCTGTGTATTCAGCTGTGTGCTGTGTATTCAGCTGTGTGCTGTGTATTCAGCTGTGTGCTGTGTATTCAGCTGTGTGCTGTGTATTCAGCTGTGTGCTGTGTAGTCAGCTGTGTGCTGCCAGCTGTGTGCTGCCAGCTGTGTGCTGTGTATTCAGCTGTGTGCTGCCAGCTGTGTGCTGTGTATTCAGCTGTGTGCTGCCAGCTGTGTGCTGTGTAATCAGCTGGGTATGCAGTATGTACCCCTGCTGCAGCTGTGTGTGGCAGGCTGCCGATGGCTGGCGGCCTCTGGTACTGCCACTGTGACCCCGTGTGACCCGGCAGCGGGCCGAGGCCTCTGTGGAGCGAGCCCAGCGGCTGAACCCGATGGTCTCCGTGACGGCCGAGACGTTTGCCAGTTCAGCGCTCACGGAGGAGCACGTAGCGCGCTACGACGTGTTGGTGGCCACCGGCTGTCCAGACCAGGAGTTGGCGCGCCTGAACGCGCTCTGCCGGCGCCGCCGCCTGCTGTTCCTGGCCGGCGACGTGTACGGCTTCTACGGCTTCATGTTCGCCGACCTCGGCCGACACGAGTTCGCCGAGTAAGTACCGAACTGAGCGAGGAGCGATTGCCGCGCTGCTCTGGTGTGGGTCTGACATTGTCTTAGCTGCTCTGGTGTGGGTCTGACATTGTCTTAGCTGCTCTGGTGTGGGTCTGACATTGTCTTAGCTGCTCTGGTGTGGGTCTGGCGATTGTCTTAGCTGCTCTGGTGTGGGTCTGGCATTGTCTTAGCTGCTCTGGTGTGGGTCTGACATTGTCTTAGCTGCTCTGGTGTGGGTCTGACATTGTCTTAGCTGCTCTGGTGTGGGTCTGGCGATTGTCTTAGCTGCTCTGGTGTGGGTCTGACATTGTCTTAGCTGCTCTGGTGTGGGTCTGACATTGTCTTAGCTGCTCTGGTGTAGGTCTGACACTGTCTTAGCTGCTCTGGTGTAGGTCTGACATTGTCTTAGCTGCTCTGGTGTGGGTCTGACATTGTCTTAGCTGCTCTGGTGTGGGTCTGGCGATTGTCTTAGCTGCTCTGGTGTTGGTCTGACATTGTCTTAGCTGCTCTGGTGTGGGTCTGATATTGTCTTAGCTGCTCTGGTGTGGGTCCGATATTGTCTTAGCTGCTCTGGTGTGGGTCTGACATTGTCTTAGCTGCTCTGGTGTGGGTCTGACATTGTCTAGCTGCTCTGGTGTGGGTCTGACATTGTCTTAGCTGCTCTGGTGTGGGTCTGACATTGTCTTAGCTGCTCTGGTGTGGGTCTGGCGATTGCCGCGCTGCTCTGGTGTGGGTCTGGCGATTGCCGCGCTGCTCTGGTGTGGGTCTGACATTGTCTTAGCTGCTCTGGTGTGGGTATGACATTGTTTTAGCTGCTCTGTTGTGGGTCTGGCATTGTCTTAGCTGCTCTGGTGTAGGTCTGACATTGTCTTAGCTGCTCTGGTGTGGGTCTGGCGATTGTTTTAGCTGCTCTGGTGTAGGTCTGACATTGTCTTAGCTGCTCTGGTGTAGGTCTGACATTGTCTTAGCTGCTCTGGTGTGGGTCTGATATTGTCTTAGCTGCTCTGGTGTGGGTCTGACATTGTCTTAGCTGCTCTGGTGTGGGTCTGACATTGCCTTAGCTGCTCTGTTGTGGGTCTGACATTGTCTTAGCTGCTCTGGTGTGGGTCTGACATTGTCTTAGCTGCTCTGGTGTGGGTCTGACATTGTCTTAGCTGCTCTGTTGTGGGTCTGGCGATTGTCTTAGCTGCTCTGTTGTGGGTCTGACATTGCCTTAGCTGCTCTGTTGTGGGTCTGACATTGTCTTAGCTGCTCTGGTGTGGGTCTGACATTGTCTTAGCTGCTCTGTTGTGGGTCTGACATTGTCTTAGCTGCTCTGGTGTGGGTCTGACATTGTCTTAGCTGCTCTGGTGTGGGTCTGACATTGTCTTAGCTGCTCTGGTGTGGGTCTGACATTGTCTTAGCTGCTCTGGTGTGGGTCTGACATTGTCTTAGCTGCTCTGGTGTGGGTCTGACATTGTCTTAGCTGCTCTGGTGTGGGTCTGGCGATTGTCTTAGCTGCTCTGGTGTGGGTCTGACATTGTCTTAGCTGCTCTGGTGTGGGTCTGACATTGTCTTAGCTGCTCTGGTGTGGGTCTGACATTGTCTAGCTGCTCTGGTGTGGATCTGACATTGTCTTAGCTGCTCTGTTGTGGGTCTGACATTGTCTTAGCTGCTCTGGTGTGGGTTTGACATTGTCTTAGCTGCTCTGGTGTGGGTCTGGCGATTGTCTTAGCTGCTCTGGTGTGGGCCTGACATTGTCTTAGCTGCTCTGGTGTGGGTCTGGTGATTGTCTTAGCTGCTCTGGTGTGGGTCTGACATTGTCTTAGCTGCTCTGTTGTGGGTCTGACATTGTCTTAGCTGCTCTGGTGTGGGTCTGACATTGTCTTAGCTGCTCTGGTGTGGGTCTGCCATTGTCTTAGCTGCTCTGGTGTGGGTCTGACATTGTCTTAGCTGCTCTGGTGTGGGTCTGGCGATTGTCTTCGCTGCTCTGGTGTGGGTCTGACATTGTCTTAGCTGCTCTGGTGTG
>JAXIVJ010009856.1:35000-45000 GCA_036785665.1 Chirona hameri
CTGGCATCTGCCGTGCTGGTGTGCCGCCGCGGCTGAACTGGCCTGGCATCTGACGTGCTGGTGTGCCGCCGCGGCTGAATTGGCCTGGCATCTGCCGTGCTGGTGTGCCGCCGCGGCTGAATTGGCCTGGCATCTGCCGTGCTGGTGTGCCGCCGCGGCTGAATTGGCCTGGCATCTGACGTGCTGGTGTGCCGCCGCGTCAGTGTTGCAGGCGTTCCGTGCGGAGACTGGTCGGCGGCCTTTACCGGCCTCTGCCGACGCGGACGCCGCCACCCTGCGGCGACTCCGCGACTCACTGGCCGGCCTGCCCACCGACAAAGTCAACGATGAGTTCACCGGGTGAGTTCACCTGTCTCAGGAGACGCCAGATCACCTGGTGTGTTTGTCTCAGGAGACTTCAGTTTCCCTCGTTGATTCTGTCTCAGTAGATAATATGAGTGTGGTGGTGGTCTGTGTCGGCCTCAGGCCAGCTGACCACCCGTCCCTCCGTCCGGCCAGCGGTGGTGGTCTGTGTCGGCCTCAGGCCAGCTGACCGCCCGTCCCTCTGCACGTGTCGCCCACCGCGCGGCGTTATTATCACCCCCGTGCCGGCTGTGGCGGCCTGGCGGCCTGCCTCGGCACGTGTCTCGCCGCCAGCACGCGTCGCTGGTGGCGGCGTAGGATCCCGACAGTGGGTCGGTAATGTGATGCGCATTCGTTACCGGCCGGGGTTAACGGCCTGCAGACAGCGTGACGGAACGGACACGGCGCAGTCTGACACGGCCCGGTCACAGCCGGCAGCGGTACAGCCGGCAGCGGCCCGGCAGAGACAGAACAGAGGCGCAGTCTGACACGGTCCGGTCACAGCCGGTAGCGGTACAGCCGGCAGCGGCCCGGTCACAGCCGGCAGCGGTACAGCCGGCAGCGGCCCGGCCGCCCGCACACATCCAATCGGCTCTAGCTGTCAGCTGATATTGGCTACATGTTCCGGGCCGGAGCTGGCGCTGCTACAGGCCGGCAGCGGTCCGGCCGCCCGCACACATCCAATCGGCTCTAGCTGGCAGCTGATATTGGCTACATGTTGCGGGCCGGAGCTGGCGCTGCTACAGGCCGGAGCTGCCATCATAGTCGGTCTGCAATATATTGTTGAATTACTGAGAGTAGCCGACCCCAGCTGCTGCACCACCAGCTGACCCAGGCACAGTCATGTTTACCCCGTCTTAGGTTTTTCGCCAATAGCGAGAAAACGGCGGCGTGCAGCGACGCCAAATATGGCACAGCTATTTGGGCATCAATTACCCACATTTTGTGAAAGTTTTAACTTCAGGTCATCACAGGTTAGGTCACCAGGTCACGTCAAGTGACCTTACCTCCATTTTGTTTTTGGTCGTGCCAAAGCCACAGTGTTTGTCTGAGAGCTTTGAAACTTGCAGGATTTCATAAGGTCATAACTCATAAGTACCTACAATTCATTTATCTCGGATTTGTTTGTATTAGTGACCTAAAGTCAGGCCAATTTCGTGACCTCTCCAGTATAAGTCAATGGGAAATATACAAATGCTTCCTATTCAGAGAACATACATTGGATCAGGTCAATTCTTCCAGAATCATGTTATTTTAGCTCATTATTGATGACCCAGATACAATTGTTGCTCTGTGACCTCTGCAAGGTCAGCTGAGGTCATCTCGGTCACCAGTACTTTTTTGCCAATAACTATTGATATAATACATATATAGACGTGCAAATGACACCACTGTGTTTGTCTCGTCGAGTCACATCGTCCCATGTGCAACATGCCGTAGCTGTGTCACCAAATGGCCTTGATCTAAGGTCATTTTTTTAAGTTAACCTAACCAGGTCACCATTAATATGTTTCGAAGCGCCTTGGCAAGGCAAAAACGTTGGTGTTAAAATTACCGTTATATGTCTTAGCAATACAATTTTTTTTTTTTGGGGGGGGGGGGGGGGGAAATGCCCTCGTGACCTTTGTTGACCTCTGGAGCCTAAACAATTGACCTGAGCTTAAACTTTTGGACACCTACGGCGATTAAATTTTTAATAAGCTTGTCGTTTTTTTGTCTCGTTTGTTCCTAGCTATCATAGTTCCCGATATATTTGGTTGTTTCTGGAGCAAAGTCCTATACTTGGAAAATTTGACCTTTGATGACCTCTGGTGACCTTAATATTGAGCTGAGCCAAATCATACCCGAAGTAACCTCGAATGGCCTTGTCAAGAGCTTTCAAACGTTTTTTCTTCTTTCGCGTCTTTATAGCCCTTTTAGTTTTCGAGTTACAGAGAGGGGGTCATTTTGACCCCCCACCAGGGCGAATTTGTTCCAGAGGCACGCCGGGATTTGGCTCAGCTCAATATTGAGGTCACCAGTGGTCATTAAAGGTCAAAAGGACTCGACAAGACAAACACAGTGGTGTCATTTGCACATCTATATATTTATTATATCAATAGTTATTGGAAAAAAGTACTGGTGACCTGAGATGACCTCAGCTGACTTTGCAGAGGTCACAGAGCAACAATTGCATCTGGGTCATCAATAATGGGCTAAAATAACATGATTCTGGAAGAATTGACCTGATCCAATGTATGTTCTCTGAATAGGAAACATTTGTATATTTCCCATTGGCTTATACTGGGGAGGTCACAAAATTGACCTGACCTTAAGTCTCTAATACAAACAAATCCGAGATAAATGAATTGTAGGTACTTATGAGATATGATCTTACGAAATCCTGCAAGTTTCAAAGCTCTCGGACAAACACTGTGTGTGGGCTTTGGCACGACCAAAAATAAATGGAGGCAAGGTCACTTGACGTGACCTGGTGACCTGACCTGTCATGACCTGACGTTAAAACTTTCACAAAATGTGAGACACACTAATAATAATACGATAATAGGAGCCATTTTCACAACCTGACCCCATATAATGGCCCTCAGGTCAAAGTCGGGTCACAATAAGGACAAAATTTGAAATTGATTAATATAAAAAATGCATGTTTCTAGACCAGCTTTGTCTCAGAAATACAGCGGGTATTTTTGTTTTGTCTGTATCTGGTCAATAAAAGCCAAAAACGTAACTAAAAAAATGACTACTTAGGGAGCCATAAGTCATTCAAAAATAAAGATATTGCGTTGAAATTTGGTTTGTGTATCGCCCATACTAGGCTCTCTAATATATCTTCCGTTTTTTTAATATCTTTTAAATAAAATGTGGAAATTCTTCCGATAAAAAATAAAATATGTTTTTTTAATATATTTGGGTAAAACAAATCTCGAAAATCCGTGATAGCCATGTGGAATAAAATGTTATTTCCTTTGTTTTGACGATGTTTATTTGCGATTTCCATCAAAATTCCTTTTTTCTACGATTTGTCAAACATTTCACTTTTTCCACCAAAAATGGCATGACATGACGTTACTAAAACGTCATTATCTCCCAAACTACTACGCCAATTTCGATAAACGTTTAGCAGAAGACGTAGAATGGATGCAGCATAAGGCACCGTCAGTTTCACTTAGATATCTTTTTCATAGTTTTCAAGTTATTGAGATAACCCGGGAGGGGGCAGGGGGGGGGGGGTAAATCCCCCTCCCCCTCACCAGCGCCGCGCGTGTATAGTTTTTGGCACCGCCGGATTTATGCGCGGCACCTACAAGCCTGAAAAGCCTGAAATCGGCCGTAAATTGGCTTATGTTCTGACTTGGTTTGAGAGAAAACCTAAGTAACTTGCACGGCTTATTTCATATTTGTTTCAGAAACTTAAGAACGTCATGAAAAGTGGGGGCAGTGAAACTTTTGTCTTGTCTTGAGTAAAACCCTACCCCCTATGCATTTTGTTTTGCATAGGTATTAAAACTTCTCTCGTCTTGATCTAATCTTTTACTGACCCAAATTTTCCTCATTACACAAAAATACAGATTTTATCAAACAAAACATGACCAAATAGTGAGGTCATGGCCCCTCGTTCCTACGCCTGTGATTTGTTCTAAGTTTTTTAACTCGCGAGTCACTGGGGGAGGGCTTTTTTAGCCCCCCCCCCCCCCCCCTAGGTGTATTAGGCATATCCCAACAACTAATTCAGATATCAACGCCAAACTTTCAGTACCTTTCCGGGCATCATTTTTACACCTTTTGTGCAAAGAAGAAGCAATTTCGTTAGAATTTTTTCGAGATATAGTGAATTTAGTGACGTCACTAAACACAATTTTGACAACAAAATCAGCTAAACTTTGCCAGGCCGTACAAATGCCACATTTGAAGCAAAATGCAATCGAAAAATGCTAAAAGGTAGAAAATTTCAAGGGCAACAAACCAGCTATCTCGAAATTTCGAAAATTTTGATTTTGACCCCATTTTTTTTAAAGTGTTTTTAAAATGCCCGCAAAATCACATTTTTCAAAGATATTTTTTAAAAAAAACTGAATATATGTCGGATAACGACATATGGGCAACTACCATACCAAATTTCAAAATGATATCATCTTTTTTCACTGACATGGCCAAAAAAACGCCATGAAAAAATATGACGTCATGATTTATCAATACTTTATAAAGTATTGATAAATCATGACGTCATATTTTTTCATGGCGTTTTTTTGCTTTTATTGACCAGATAGACAAATAAATGCCAGCGCTGTATTGTTTAGATAAAACTGATATAGAAACATGCTTTTTTCATTTCTATTTATCAATTTTAAATTTTGACCTTCAGTGACCTGAATTTGACCTGAACTTGACACTAACTTCACGTAAATGAAGTCAGGTGGTAAAATGACTATCACTATCGAATTATACGCGTAAAAGCATCCATAAAACATGTGCTGCATGACTTTCGTGATATTTTGTGTGTAGTGACCTTTTGTGACCACCTGACCTTGACCTAATGTTTTCCAACAATCTCACTTTAGCTCATGTGGGATATCTATCATACCTTTGACAGCACTTTGGGTGATTATAGGCGCAATTGAATGCCATGGATGGCAAGTATTGTCCTTAAATTCAAATACCTCGATTTTGACGTTTGACTTGACCGTGACCTGACATGTGACCTTCGAAAGCTCGTCAGAATGCATTTTGAAACTATTTCAGCCTTTTTTTTCAGGTCAATATTGAGGTCACCAGAGGTCATCAAGGGTCAGATTTTCACGTTTTAGAGCTTCGCTTCAGAAATCCCCAGATATCACAGGAACTATGATAGCAAGGAACAAACGGAAAAAGAAATGGAAAGCTCTTGAAAAATGCAATCGCCAAGGTGTCCTCAGATTTAACCAGCGCACTGCAGAGGGGGGCTGATTCCCCCCCCCCCCCCCCCACCCCCCCCCTCAAGTTTTTTTCTCTCAGATAGCGGAAAAACGGCGGCGCTGCGCGCCGCCGGGTTTTAGCACACCTGTTGGGACATCAATTGCGCACACTTTGAAGAAAAAAATTGACCTCGGGTCATCTCAGGTCAGGTCAACAGACCAGGTCAAGTGATCCCACCTTCAAAAAATTGCAGTTGTGCCAAAGCCTTTGCTTTTTTCTCACCGATCAGTTTGAAAATTACAGGGTGTCATGAGGGCATAAGTACTTACAATTCGTATATCTCGGAATTTTGATATCGGTGACCTAAGCTCAGGTCAATTTCGTGACCTCCCCATAATAAGTCAATGGGGAAATATTAAAATGCTTCCTATTTCAAGGATATGCATGCTATTAGTCCAATTACTTCTGGATCATGTTATAATAGGATATTCTTGATGATCCAAGTGTAAGTTTTGTTCAGTGACCCCTATGGGGTCATTTGAGGTCATCCGAGGTCACCATCACTTGTTTGTCAATAACTCGCGACATAATGAAGATGGAGAAGTAAAACCGACTGCAATGTTTGTCTCGTCGAGACACGTCTCCCTATATGCAACATGACCTACTTGGATCTTTACCTCAGGTCAAGGTCACGTGACCTGAGGTTGAATTTTGAAGTTGACCTAACAAGGTCACCATGTATATCATGCAAAGTGCATTGACGAGATAAACACAATGGCGTAAACAGTTTTCCGTTATCTTTATCAGGTAACAAGTTATTACCGAAAAACGGTTTTGCAAAAAAAAAAAAAAAATTACCTCTGGAGCCTTAAATATTGACCCGAGATCAAATTTGAGGACATAGTTTCGATTGCAAATTCCAATGGCTGGCGATCGCTTTTTTTCGTTTGTTTATAGCTAGCATAGTTTCCGAGATATAAGATAATTTATGGAGCGAAGTCCTAAAACAGGAGAGAAAAAAAACCTGAAAAATTTGACCTTTGATGACCTCTGGTGACCTCCATTTTGACCTGACCTAAAAATAAATACTGAAATACTTCCGATAGAACTTGTATCAAGCTATCATACGCCGTTTCCGCTTGTCGCTACGTAGCGTAGTTTTCGAGATCTCATGGGGGGTCACCCCCCCCTGCAGTTCGTGTTCGGTGAAAACCCCCTGCAGTGCGCGGGTTAAGCTCAGGTCAATAGTTTAAGCTCCAGAGCTCATCAAATGTCAAAAAGGCTATTTTTTAGCAAAACAGTTTTCACAAATATATTTTTACCTAACAAAGATAGGGTAATAATGTTCACGCCATCGTATTTGTCTCGTCAAGGCGCTTCGTATCATATGCATGATGACCAGGTTAGGTCAACTTATAAATTTGACCTCAGGTCAAGGTCAAGTGGTGACCCAATTTGGTCATGTTGCATATTGGGAGACGTGCCTCGACGCGACAAACACATTGGTGCCAGTTTGACTTCTCAATCTTGATTTTGTCGGAGAGTATTGACAAAAAGGTGTTGGTGACCTTGGGTGACCTCATCTGACTCAGTAGGGGTCACTGAACAAATATTTCACCTGGAATTTCAAGAATGGCCTATGATAACATGATCCAGAAGGAATTGGGCTGATATAATTCGAATGCTCAGAATAGGAAGCATTTGATTATTTCCCCATTGACTTATAATGGGGAGGTCACGAAATTGACCCGACCTTAGGTCGCCGATATAAATAAAAAAATCCGAGATATACGTATTGTATGTACTATTGCCCCTGTAAGTACGAAATCGATCGGCCAAAAACTGTGGCTGTGGTACGACCGGAATCATTTTTGGATGTGGGGTCACGTGACCTGGTCTGGTGACCTGACCTGGGATGACCCGAGGTATTTTTTGTTTACATAATGTGCGCAATTCATGCTCAAGCAGCTGTGTAAAAACGGCGCCGCTGTTTTTTCGCTATCCTCGAAACACCTTAGGGGGGGGGGGGTCTAACCCCCCCCCCCCCCCGGCACGACACGGGTTAACTTCTAAAAATTAAGTTTTAATATTTAGTTTGATGTCATATTGAGCTATATACCGCCGCTGATTAGCTGACAAGGTGGGATTGGCTGAAAAAGTGCCCGTCAGCCAATCAGCGGCTGCACCAGCCTGGAGCCATTTTGCAAATGGTAAATTAAATTGCTTAAAAACAGTTAAGTTTTGGGAAAAATGACCTGAATAATTTAGACATTTCAATAACGGCCCAAGATAATGGCTATCTCAGTTTAACACTAATACAAAGGTGAAACATTCACTTTAACCCGGCAGTCACTGGGGTATATTCTGTAACACGACTCACTGGGGGGGAGGGGGAGGGGGAGGGGAGGGGGAGGGGGAGGGGGAGGGGAGGGGAGGGGAGGGGGAGGGGGAGGGGAGGGGGAGGGGAAGGGGAGGGAAGGGAGGGAGGGAGGGAGGGAGGGAGGGAGGGGATTTAGCCCCCCCCCCCCCCCCCCCGCTGGTATCTTCAGAATCAATGATCGCAGCGGGACGCGCAAGGCGGCATTCGAAAGCACCCAATGAGATAAACCTAACGCACACTTTAAAATGTCAAATTAAGGTCACATGTCAGGTCACGGTCAAGTAAAACGTCAAAATCGAGGTATTTGAGTTTATGGACAATACTTGCCATCCATGGCTTTCGATTGCGCCTATGCTCACCAAAAGTGCTGTCAAATGTATGATACATATCCCACATGTGCTAAAGTGGGATTGTTGGAAAAGATCAAGGTCAAGGTCAGGTCACAAAAGGTCACTACGCACAAAATATCTACGAAAGTCATGCAGCACATGTTTTATGGATGCTTTTACGCGTAGAATTCGACAGTGATAGTCATTTTACCACCTGACTTCATTTACGTGAAGTTAGTGTTAAGTTCAGGTCAAGTTCAGGTCACTGAGGGTAAACATTTGAAATGGATAAATCTAAATGAAAAAAGCATGTTTCTATATCAGTTTTATCTATACAAAAATACAGTGCTGGCATTTATTTGTCTGTATCTGATCAATAAAAGCCAAAAAACGCAATTTCAAAATATGACGTCATCATTTACCCATACTTTATATGCCAGGTCAGTCAAAAAAGATGATATAATTTTGCAATTTGGAATGGTAGTTGCCCATATGTCGTTATCTGACATATATTCTGTTTTTTATAATATCTTTGACAAATTTGATTTTGTGGGCATTTAAAAAAAAAATGAAAATTTTGGGGTCAAAAACCCTTCTTTTTTCCAATTTCGAGATAACTGGTTGTAGCCCTTGCAATTTTCTACTTGTTTTGCGTTTTTCGATTGCATTTTGCTTTAAATGTGGCATTTGTACGGCCTGGCAAAGTTTAGCTGATTTGTGTGTCAAAATCGTGTTTATTCACGTCACTAAATTCACTATATCTCGAAAATTTCTGACGAAATTGCTTCATTTGTGCACAAAAGGTGTACAAATGATGCCCGGAAAGGTACTGAAAGTTTGGCGTTGATATCTGCATTAGTTGTTGAGATATTCCTAATATTCCTAAGGGGGGGGGGAGGGCTAAAAAAGCCCCCGCAGTGACTCGCGGGTTAAAGGGACTGTTCCACCTTCCCAAAGGTTGTCAAATGTACGCCGCTTGTGGTGCAATATATGAAGTAATTGCTGACGAACACCATATGATATTTGTTTCTGACAAACGGTGCTCAATTTAATAAAAAGTTAAGTTTTAATATATGGGTTGATGACGTCATATTGACCTCTAGAGCTACACAGAAATCCTTTACACTGCCAAATTATGGCACAATTATTTAGAGACAATTCTGGCGCTTTGAATACAAAACAAACCAGTTACCAAACCATTGAAACGTAGCAAATATCTCCAAGGTTCACCTTAAAACAAGTCGACTACCATCACCATTTGGTAAAGAGAGACGACGTCATCGGCTTTAGTACGGTATTCTACGGTACGGTATTCAAATACACGTGGGGTTTATTCGTTACAATTGTCAAGACCAAGCACGAATTTCTTTTCAATTAGACCCATGTGGTTGTTTGAACTGCTACCCTACTATATTTCAATGCAAATCCAACAACATGGCTATCTCAACTCAAATATAATGTTAAAGGGATAGTACACCTTTAACATTAGTTTTTAACCGAGATAGTCAGATTGTCGGGAGTACTGAGAAATCTCAAAATCTGAAATGTTTGCTTCCAAAACGACCTAGTTGCTTCATTTGTGTTTCAACGCAAAAACAGTTGGATATATTTGGTCATATTTTAAAGGACAAATCTTGTGACGTTTTGCATATGTCATTAGTATTCCTATCCACTTCAATATACAACTTCGCTACTATTCGTACCCCTCACCATGTGTATATAACAGGCTATACATATTATTGGCCATAACTTTGTTAATTTTCATTGGATTTCCAATTGAAAATAATACCGACACTCGTCTTGAAAAGACACACCTTTTGAAGGGTGGCTCGTACCGGTAGCTGCAATATTCTCCGTAATAGAAGCACCTGTAACTGCGATACATTTGGGATACATTCTGCCTGTGGTTACAGTTTTAAGTAATTACCTCTGTCAATTGTGAACTGATTTCCAATTGAAAATTAGCAATAGATGTTTAGTGATAAGACGCATTTGTTGATTGGTGGCTGGTAAGTGTTCATGCAATATATTGATTCAATGTTTAAAAGTTTGTTTA
>JAXIVJ010009857.1:0-49455 GCA_036785665.1 Chirona hameri
CTGGCCAGTGGCCACCGGCTGCCCTCCTATTGTCTGACTGCAGTGGCGGATCAAGGGGGATAGGGGGGGGGGGGTCATGACCCCCCATTGGGCTGTGAAGGGGCACAACCACGCCAGGGCACCATTACAACCACAAAATAAAGAAAAAATAAAGAAAAAAAATCCAAAATAAAGCAAAAAATCAAAGTAAGTAAAAAATGCTGCGCCGATGCGCGGTGCACATCATTTTTTGTTCTTTGAACCAATTGGGCACCACCAGGTGTACCAGGGGCACCACCGCGCCGGCGTACCAGTGCCAGTACACGGTTCCTTGGAAGGGTTCGGAGCTGTCAAACTACAGGAGATGCACCATTCGAAAGCTGAGCTCACGCGGCATCCAGCGATGTACATTTTTTCAAAAATCCATCGAGGGCCTTTTTTTAAATCGACATTTTTTTTCCGAAATCGCGCCCCTTTCGTTTGACCAGGGCTGTCGCGTATGGTATGGCGAAAATGCAGACCAATGACATGTCTACCGATTCGTCATGCTATGCATGTCAAATAGTCGTCATGCTATGCACGTCAAAAAGTCTGCCCCTGTAGCTCAGTTGGGAGAGCGCTGGACATCTGACCTCGCCCGGTAGTGGCAGCCCGGGTTCGAGTCGCTTTGGCGCTCGCTATTTGCCCCTGACTGGGATGGCCTGCGCCCGGTGGCAGCGGTCGCACTCAAGGTCAGGTGACGTCAGAGGGCGGGGCTGACCGTGCCCAGTATGTCGGGCACGTACAACTTTCGCTTCTAAATTCTGTCGGACGCCAGGAATTGCTTGATCGGGTGGTGGGTTCAGGGCCTGCGCAACAAGCTATGCTTAGCGCGGGGCCTGATCTCGGAAATCCATTCATTCAAAAACATTGGGACTAAATTGATTATTTAAAAAAATGCAAAGCCATGAGATGGTTTGGTTGGATGCACGGCTGCGTCAAAGCCAAGCGCTCCCGGTGTCGGCACTATGGCGCACTCCCGCCCACGCCTCACACGCAGAATCGCCCCTCGCGACACGCGAGCTGAACACTGCTTCAATAACATTCGAAAGGTTCTGTTAGAATTCGGGTGTTATTGTCGCCATCCTTCTCCCTTTCCGGGTGCGGGACCCTGTCGACGTGCTTGTGGCAGGGTCATTAGACCCTTAGATAGGTAGCATTTTATATCTTTTTAGGTAGGTAGATTCATTAGATAAATGTTTTATTCGGCAGTAGGTCCCCTTCATTTTTCTAGCCTTTTTTGCAGTTGGCAACACGTTCTGTCGTGTGGGCCAAATTTAAAGTAGCTTTTAGGTCCCGTCTAACACCGCTCCCGGGTCATGTCGACCCCCGCGCCCCTCCGTCCCCCCGACCCCCCTCTGGGTCTCCCGGTGCGCGACCGCGCCCCCCCCCCCCCCGGCGGTCCCCCTCCCCCCCCCCCCCTCAGGGGCCCCGCCCGCCCCGTCCCGGCGCTAGACTCCCGCCTGACGACGAACCCCCAACGGCCCAGCGTTCCTGCTTGTGAAGCGGGACGATGGAGTACCGTTCAGGTCGACCAACCCCTTCGCCATAAGGCGTTGGCTGAGGTCCATCTGTGGCGCGGACGTCGCCATGGCGAAGTCCATCCAGTCTGGCGCTCTTCTGATCCAGACGTTGACTGGTCAGCAGAACGCCCCCTGCTCGCCCTAAAATCCTTCACCGGTGTAGCGGTGAAGGTTGAGGTCTTCCTCCACCTGAACTCGGTGGAGAGCCTCGTGTGGTGCCCGGAGGTGGCTCGCCTCTCAGAGGAGGAGATCCTCTGGGAGCTGGAACCCCAGGGGGTGGTGCGGCTCAAGTCCCAGAGACGAGAGCAGCCCAACCCCCTGGACTGCGGTTCAAAGGCCTAGAGCCGCCGAGCCGCGTCTACTGCGGATACATCAAGATCGATGTCCGCAGATGGATCTGGCCCCCACGACAGTGCTGGAAGTGCTGGGCCTTCGGCCACACAACTCAGGCCTGCCACGCACACCGCCACACCTGTGGTCGGTGTGCGAACCACCACCAGACCGACGGCTGCACCACCGCAGCGAGGTGCTGCGCGGGGTGCGGCGACGCCCACGCCGCCTGGGACCGGCACTGCCCGGTCCAGGCGGCGTTTGTGGAGGCGGACCGAGTCCGACAGGGACCCGATTACCCCCCAGCTCTGTCCCCAATCCTGTCCCCCACCGCCCGGCCGCCGCTGCCTAACGCAGCCCCGCCCCCATCCCACCAGACCCCCGGTGCGCCCCCTCCGCCCCAGCCGGCAGCCCAACCTGATCGGCCCCGAACCCCGCGGCCGGGCTACCCACCCATGCCCTCCCTGCTCCGCCCCCAACCCCAGCCGAGTCTACCTCGTCTCCCTTGTCTCCCTCCGTCGGGTCACCCTCCCTCCGCCGGGAGACCCGATCCGCGGGGTCGGAGGAACCCTCCTCGTCCGACGACAAGACACTCATCCGAAGGCCTCTCCGAAGGCCGCCCGCTCCTACTCCCAGCATCAGCG
Organism: Chirona hameri; assembly: GCA_036785665.1. Taxonomy (NCBI): domain Eukaryota; kingdom Metazoa; phylum Arthropoda; class Thecostraca; order Balanomorpha; family Balanidae; genus Chirona; species Chirona hameri. The sequence goes on from JAXIVJ010009857.1 coordinate 2,516, forward strand.
CTTCCGCTCCAACTCCCCACCTGCCCGCCCCTCCTCCCCGGGTCTCTGAGGAGAGTCCGACCCCCTCCCCACCATCCCGGTCATGCTCTCGCCCCGCCAGGCTCCCTGAGGGCAGGTCGAGCCGCCCCCGCTCCCGCCGACCTAGGCGTACCCGGGCGACCGCAGGGCGCGGTCTGGACAGCAGTTTTTAATGTATAATAATCAGGCAGAATTCGTCCTCCAATGGAATACAAGATCCCTTATATCCCATTGGGGGCAATTCAAACATTATATCTTAAATAATATTCCGTTAGTAGCCGCCGTTCAGGAAACCCACTTTATTGGCGTCGACTTTATAACTATACTTTCAAAATTTCGGGCTATAGTCTTTATACAAATAACGTAAATGCATCACCGCGCCGAGGCGGTTCGGCTTTGCTTATTTCAAACCAACTCTTGCATCATCAAATTGACCTTAAAACAACCCTAGACCCAGTCGGCGTCAATATTAAAATCGCTCAGCTAGAACTTACTTTAATCTCTATTTATTTTCGTCCCACTGAGGACTTATACATTGATTATTTTTCTCAGCTTATTACAAATATTAACACCCCATGTTTGATTATGGGCGTTACAACGCGCATCATCAAACATGGGGCTGCCGCTCTAACTCTCGTAGAGGCAAAATTATGCTGGACCTACTGGACCGGCATAATTTGGTCTTCCTCAACGACCAATCACCCACACACATACACCACTGAGGAGGCGAGGTGACTTACAGCGCCATTGCTCTCGCCTTCGCCACACCACGCATCGCGACACTTTTTACATTTAACGCACAATCTGACCCTCTTTTTAGCGATCATTTCCCAATTCACTTAGAACTACAAGTCCCTTCAGGGCAGACACATTTTTACTCCCTGCCTATTTGTAACCTTCGCAAAGCAGACTGGTCCTCCTTTCAAAAACATATTGACACTTATCACCCTGTAAACTCCCAGACCGACATTAACACATTTTTAAACACTATTCTCGCATCAGCTCACCGACACATTCCACAAACACGCACACACACACACAACACCACCCGAGGCAGCGTACTGCCCCGTGGTGGAACACAGAATGCCAGAGAGCTGTGGCCCTCCGGAAAAGAGCATTTAGGAAATTTCAAGCGTGGATTACTGCAGAAAACGAACACGAAGTACGGAGGACCCGCTCTCTGGCTAAAACAATCATTGGCAAAGCAAAAAAAAAAAATTGGCAGGAATTCTCATCTATCTTTAATCGATTTACCTCCCTTTCAAAAGTTTGGACATTAATTAGATCATTTTCAAATAAAAGACCACCGTCATGCAAAATCCCACATTTACACATCCACAGCACATCTTACACGATCCCCTTAGAGGTGGCAACACAATTTGCTCAACACTACGCTAACATATCATCAACACAACAATGTACACCAACTTTTACTAACCAACTTAACGATCAATTTCAATCTCTTAGCTTTGACTCTAGCAACGTAGAAATTTATAACTCTCTCTTCACCAACTCAGAACTAACATATGCTATTAGTAAATGCGGTAAAACTTCTGTAGGGCTAGATCAAATTGACTACTCCTTCTTTAAAAACTTAACTGAGACTGGTCTCACTAACTTACTAACAGCCTTCAATACCATGTGGTTTGAAGGCACTTTCCCTGAATCTTGGCATAGTAGTACGCTAATTCCTATACTAAAACCTCGCAAGCCTAAATTTTCTCCCGCTAGCTATCGCCCTATTTCTCTAACTAGTTGCGCATGTAAACTATTCGAACGCATGGTTAATGGACGTATCAGGACATACATTGAATCAAATCATTTACTTTCCCCATACCAAAGTGGTTTTCGACCTGGTCGATCCACTGCGGACAGTTTAGTTGGTCTTATTGACTCTGTCCAGCTTCCTGTTTCGAGGTTCGAGGAAGAGAGGTCACGGTCGCCCTCTTCCTTGATTTGAGACCTGCGTTTGACAGAGTCAATAAGACCGCATTTTTGGTAAAGGTCCATAAGGCCGGAATCCGAGGTCGACTTCCAAATTTATAATCAACTTTTTAGGCAATATAACTTTTAATGTAAGGTGCGGCAACACATTCTCCAAATCAAAATCAGGACCACGGTGTCCCACAGGGATCGGTCCTCTCCCCAACCCTATTTTTAATTATGATTAACGACATTTTCAGTAATATTAATAAGATCGACAAAGGTCTCACATTTTAAATGTACGCTGATGACCTGGCGGTGTGGTTCTCGCACTCCAGTGTCGATCAAGCCAGCACAATTTTACAACTAGTACTCATTGATATAAAGGTATGGTGCGACCAATGGGGTCTGGAAATTTATCCAAGTAAATCGGCATCCCTAATTTTTTCGAGAAAAAAAACTGCATATGTGGAACCCTACATTCCATTAAAATATAACAATCAAATTATCCCTTTCGTCAAATCATTCAAGTATCTGGGAATAACGTTAGACACTCGTCTCTCGTTCATCCCACACTTCAATGATTTAGTGCAGAGATGTACGCGACGAATTAATATTATGAAGTCATTAGCTGGTCGAGAGTGGGGCGCAGATCGCTCCACTCTCCTCCAGCTATATACTTCCCTGATACGACCAATCCTGGACTATAATGCATTCTTATTTGATGATATATGTTCCAAACAAATTAAACAATTGCAAACTGTCCAGCACGCTGCCTTGCGGATCGTGACTGGGGCCTGTCGCACCACCAACACCACAAACTTACACATCGACACAAACATTCCCACACTCTGCCGCCGACGCAAATACACACTACTCAGATACAACGCCAGAGCAAGTTCACACCCCACACGCCCAACATTCCACATCTTAAATCACCCCGCACCCACAAGACGACAAACACTACTACAAAATCGACACCCACTCATCAGTCACAGAATCAGACAAACACTCACAATATTCAACATTCCACACATCAACACAATGCCAACGCCACCACTCACACCTCACTGGCTCGACACAACACCAGACACACACCGCCTCTTCACACACAACAAAAACACAGTCACAGCGGCCGAGACACACACACACTCTTCCACGAACACAAAACACAACACAACACATACACATACATATACACAGACGGCTCATGGCGCGACGGCCGAACCGGTGGTGCATATTTCTCAAACACAGCTAAAAATAACTTCGGACTTCCAGACACAAATAGCGTATATACAGCGGAATTATCATCAATTTTATTAGCATTAATATATGTCAGAAAGGAAAAACTTAAAGAAGTAGTAATTTGCACAGATTCGTCCGCCTCGCTCTCTGCCATTTCCTCGCTTAGTGACTGTAGAAATCCGATAGTATTTAAAATTAGACAGCTAATCAAGTATTTAAACAACAAAAACAACAGCATCAAATTCCTCTGGATCCCCGGGACACGCCGGTATTCCGGGAAACGAGGAAGCCGACAGACTAGCGAAATTGAGCCTAGAATTACAGATACAGATACAGATACAGATCCAGATATATGTATTAGGACCCTCCATAGTATGGATTTTATGGTATCCACGTCAATACAAAAATGACGTACACCAAGATAAAAGTACAAAATACAGCATCAGATGATGATAAAAATACAGATGATAAAACACAGCGGCAAAAGAGTGGCAACACAGACCGACCCCGGCCACTGACATCGATCGCAACCATATCCCGGTATATAGATGCAGCATGCAGATGGGCTATCGCCTAGCCTCTGGTGTGAGGGCGTTCCAGGCACTCGCGGCTCGGTACATGAAACTGCGCTTTGTGAATTCCGTCCGCACGCGGGGCAGCTCGAGCTGGCCGCCTTCACTGGCGCGCGTGTGGCGGGCGGACACGTCGGCACGCCTTACCACCCGACCGCGCAGCGGATCTGAAGCGCTGGGGGCAGTGATGAGGTGGCGCACAGCGGCAATGTCACGTTCGTTGATCATGTCCTCAACATTAGGCCACCCAATCTCCCGTAATGACTGGGTAACATGATCGCGCCGGCCGAGGCCAGTCACAATGCGGACATCGAAGTTGATCGCCTTTTGCACGCGCTGCCTCTGTGCCGCGGTACAGTTTCCCCACACCGTTATGCAATAACGGATGTGAGGGAAGACGAGAGCCTCGACCAGCAGACGTCTGACGCATTTTGGCAGCTTATGACGGATTCGCGCGAGACCTACCAGCACACAATAGCAACGCTGAACGACCGATGAGACGTGGCGGTTCCATGACAGGTGTGGGTCGATGACAACACCCAGCACCTTGACGCTTTGTGAGGGAGAAATTTCGTCGTTGCCGAAATAAACAGAGAAGTCGGCAGTGATGTTTTGACGGCGAGATCTGAGGATGATCATCTCCGTTTTAGCCGGATTGATTTTTAGACGGTTCTGTGTGAACCACTTCATAGCTATAAGGAGAGAGCTCTCAATACGAGTTTTTAGGGCCTGCAAGTTTGATGGAAAGTCAGCATCAAGGAACTGAGTGTCGTCAGCGTACATCACGATACAGATACAGATCCAGATATATGTATTAGGACCCTCCATAGTATGAATTTTATGGTATCCACGTCATTACAAAAATGAAGTACACCAAGATAAAAGTACAAAATACAGCATCAGATGATGATACAAATACAGATGATAAAACACAGCGGCAAAGGAGTGGCAACACAGACCGACCCCGGCCACTGACATCGATCGCAACCATATCCCGGTATATAGATGCAGCATGCAGATGGGCTATCGCCTAGCCTCTGGTGTGAGGGCGTTCCAGGCACTCGCGGCTCGGTACATGAAACTGCGCTTTGTGAATTCCGTCCGCACGCGGGGCAGCTCGAGCTGGCCGCCTTCACTGGCGCGCGTGTGGCGGGCGGACACGTCGGCACGCCTTACCACCCGACCGCGCAGCGGATCTGAAGCGCTGGGGGCAGTGATGAGGTGGCGCACAGCGGCAATGTCACGTTCGTTGATCATGTCCTCAACATTAGGCCACCCGATCTCCCGTAATGACGGGGTAATATGATCGCGCCGGCCGAGGCCAGTCACAATGCGGACATCGAAGTTGATCGCCTTTTGCACGCGCTGCCTCTGTGCCGCGGTACAGTTTCCCCACACCGTTATGCAATAACGGATGTGATGGAAGACGAGAGCCTCGACCAGCAGACGTCTGACGCATTTTGGCAGCTTATGACGGATTCGCGCGAGACCTACCAGCACACAATAGCAACGCTGAACGACCGATGAGACGTGGCGGTTCCATGACAGGTGTGGGTCGATGACAACACCCAGCACCTTGACGCTTTGTGAGGGAGAAATTTCGTCGTTGCCGAAATAAACAGAGAAGTCGGCAGTGATGTTTTGACGGCGAGATCTGAGGATGATCATCTCCGTTTTAGCCGGATTGATTTTTAGACGGTTCTGTGTGAACCACTTCATAGCTATAAGGAGAGAGCTCTCAATACGAGTTTTTAGGGCCTGCAAGTTTGATGGAAAGTCAGCATCAAGGAACTGAGTGTCGTCAGCGTACATCACGATCCTTCCGTGTGGAAGGTGCTGTGGCAGATCGTTGGTGAAAATGAGGAAGAGCACAGGTCCTAAGATGGATCCCTGGACCACCCCGTGAGTCACGTCCAGTGCGCACGATCCACCCCGCACGGTCTGGGTACGCCCTTGCAGCCAGGCCGAGAACCACTCCCGTTGGACACCATACCATTCCAACTTGTCCAGGAGACGGCCGTGCTCGACGCTGTCAAAGGCCTTAGATGTGTCAGCTGTGACGAGTCATGTTATCATGCGTCTGTCGATGTTGTCTGTTGCGAAAATGACAGCGTCGAGCAGGGCCGCCTCCGTAGACAGGCCCGGCCTGAAACCGTACTGCTGCGGGCATAGTACATGGTGGGATGTGAGCTACGACATAAGCTGGGTACAGACCACATGCTCGCATAGTTTCGCCACGACAGGAAGGACTGATATCGGACGGTAGTTATTGGGGTCAGCAGTGTCCCCTTTTTTGTGGAGAGCGGTAATGGTGGCAGCCTTCCACTGCTCGGGCAATACACAATTAGTGATGCAATCGTTAACAAGCCTCAGCAAATGCGGACCCACCACTGGAAATGTACTTCGTAACATCTGAACGGTGATGCCGTCAGGACCACAGGCGCGGGACGTACCCATGCGCCTTAGCGCTGCTGAGAGTTCCGGAAGGGTGGCAGGATACGGCGAGAACGACCCGGCACACACGCGGGGCGGCCGGGGCGACAGCGGTTCGCCAGCGTCGCTCTCCGCTAGTGCGTGCCATCAGAAAACCATCTACCAAGCCCAGTATCAGACGTTTTAAATTATATAAATTTACAACTTAGCATATTACGCCAGCGCGAGTGGGACGCTGCTCCGCATTTTCACCTCCATCCGATCAAGCAAAAAGTCCAACATTTTATATCCAGTCACCAGAATTGTAGATAAAAATAAATAGTATTAGCACGCCTCCGCCTCGGTCATTCAAAAATTACACATTATTATATTATAGAGAATCTTCCGCCACCAAATTGCCAACACTGCCCAGGTTATCCGCGCTACACAATTAAATATTTACTAATTACTTTCCCAGTACACAACGCCAATCGTCAGAAAATAATTGAATACACGCAACAGAATCGCATCACATTGAATCTTCAAACGCTGTTAGGTGATAATTATCCAGAATTGATTGGCCTTCTCTTTGATTTACTTTACCAAACACGATTAGTTAATTAAATATAATATTTTTTTTTTGCCTAGCGCAATTTTGGCTTTCTGCGCAGGTTTTTCCCCTTTGCGATAGACACTGTTTTTTTAAATTTATTTAGGACTTTTTCCCCAAGCAAAATACATCCCACAACCAGGTCTCGCCGGGGCGCCGGAGCCAGGGGACTGGCAACATCCTCCCGTTGCTGCAATGATGGCTCCATCAATACTGACACCATTTCACAAGTGTATGTTCAAATGTGTGTGTATGTCTGTGTGTGTATGGACTAAAATGTGTATGTATGTGTATCTCGTGTTTAATTTAATTTGTACTTTGAACGAAATACTTCAAGGAAATAGTTCACCTTGGATTTGTTTTTACCAAACACGATTTGATGATATTTTTTAAAACAATTATCTTTATGTTGTCAAAAATGGCCTTATATCGCGCCGATTCAGGACAGAAGGCCGTACATTTTTATTGTTTATCAAAACTATATGCATACTCTCTGAGTCAGAGTCCTGACGTCACGCGAATGTAAACAATGGTTCAGCCAATCAGATTCGAAAGTAGTCGCGTAAGGATAGACTCGCATTGGAGATGTGCCAACCGGCGACCGGCGGTTCGCTTGTTAGCACCAGCTGCAAGCTGATTGGCTGATGGTATAGCCTCTGCCCGGGCTAGAACCAGTACAGCATTCTTTCGCCAGCACCGCATTCCTTCGCTAAAAAATCAAATATATTCGGCTGGAAAGTCTTTTCAGTCAAGAAAACTTGCAGATAGGGGTTTCCCATCACGGGCTACAAAACTGATATCTCAGTTTAAAACTAATGTGGAAGGTGAACTATTTCCTTTAACGTAAGATAGACATTATATTTACTTTGAACAATTCAATTAACGTAAAATAGATACCCTACTCCCTAGTTTGCTCCGGGTTCACATAAACCGGTTCACGTAATTCTTTTCCTGGCAAATTGCCAGATGTAATTTTCCCCACCCGGAAAATGGCTATAGGCCGGTCCGGGGAAAGAAATGAACACTGCGCGCCGCCGACCCCGCTTACGGAGCGGGCTCTCGGCCAGTCACGGACAAACAGTGCATCGCATGTTGAAAAACCTAGCTCTGTCCACTAGCCCAGCTATCCAAGGAGATCGTGACCAATTTCCAGCCACCTCCGATCGCTACAAATGATACTTTTGGACAATTGTATGCACCATATTTTCCAAACGTAGCCTCTGACCGGGACTGGGCGTCGGCCCGGCTCGGCCAACTTCGAGGCTGTACACGATGTGACGTCAGAGGCCACAGCACGGCCGCCGCCGACCGGCCGGCCGGTCCGAGCCCTGTTCACGGTACCGGTCTCAGCCTGCGACCACTGCGACCGCTGCGTCCAGCTCCACCCCTGCTCCACCCCTGGGGGTGTGACGTCACGCAAATTCCGTTGCCGTGAACACCTCTGCGACCGGTGGATGCCAAAGGCTTACACAAAATAACCAAAGTCTTACTCCATGTTCAGCTTCAGTTCCTCAACTCCCTCCTTACAACAAAGTTGCAACAAAGCATTGGCGGCCACTTGCAGACATGCTTGTAAATGCCGCAGTGCGCCAATTTGCATTACATCCGCACAAGGGTGTAACCTTTGCAATTTCATTGGGGTTGCACTAGGAAGCCAGCCCAAATACCCATGTATTTCTTCTTAAAAGGAGAATTTGCTTATATGATTCACCGCCCCGGTAAATGATAGGGGAGCCTGTAAACGTTCTGATAATATTTCGTCAAATTAAGTATACGAATCGGAGTCGACGCGCCAGAAAGCCCCAATAAACACAAAAATATACGAATTAGCCAAATAATTACTTTATATTTGGTTGTACTATAAACGTGAAACTAATATTCCTGAGCTAGTTCACACTCGGTGACTCGACAGTGTCAAACACTCACAACGACTCAACAGTCGACACACACTGGCTCGACAGACGACATGCTCAGTGCTCACACGCCGAACGCGTTTTTACGTTGGGTGCTGCGACTGATAAACTGGCGCATCAGCGCGTCGCGATTAAGCGCCCGCAGCTCGCGTCCGTATGTGGCGCAGATGGCCAGATGATTGAACCGGGCCTGGCCGGTGGAGGTGCGCAGTGTCGTCTTCAGCCTCTTCATCAGGCTAAACGACCTCTCAGCCGTGCAGCTGGTGGCTGGCACGGTTAGTGCCAGTCGCAGCAGTCTGGCAGCCTCCGGGACCAGATCCTGCAGCTCCGGCAGCATCTTCGCACCTTTTTAGAGCGTGGCTGGTTTTCGCCCCATGTCGTGCATGAAGCGAAGGTGCAGCACCACCCGCTCCTCATCCAGGCCGTAGAAGACGGCGGCTCGTCGGCCCTCCTCCTCGTCTCCCGCCAGAGCCGCCTCCACTCCCCGCAGGACCGTGTCGTCGCCACTGGAGAAACGGCGCTCGATAGACGAGGCCAGACCGTCCATGGCCGCGATGTAGTGAACCCGGAAAGCTTCTTCCGGCGTCTCCGGCTGAGCGGCATCCTCGTTTTCGGCATCTCGCAGCCTGGCCGGCTTCTTGGTCTTCCGCTTGAGACGCGGCTCCTCCAGCCCCAGCTCCTCCGCATCCGTCACGCAGCTGCGCCAGAACTGGCTGAAAGGCGCGTTCGCACTTTGGGCCAGCGCTGCCGTCTTCAGGAGAGTGACCTTCCCCAGCACCTCGGCTATGGACAGCTCCTTGGCCTGAACGGCGGTGATGGTGGGTGTCACCAGCTGATACACCCGCAGACCGAGCCGCACCAGGAAGAATAATTCAAACTCTTCCATCGCACGCCTGTAGCAACGGGCTTTGGCGGTCGGCTTGGTCGGCGTGGCCGGGTCCTCCTCGATGGTGGTCAGCGTGGCCAGCACGGCAGTCCAGTTTGTGACCAGAGACTGTAGACTGCGCTCATTACAGGTCCACCGGGTACGGCAGAAGGAGCGCAACCCTGCGCTACTGTCGTCCTGCTCCTTGTCGAAGATGGCCAGGCGCTTCGGCGAGCTACGGATGAACTCAATCACCCCGGAAGCCTCACCCAGAGCGCTCTTCAGCTTCGGGGTGACCGCCGTCAGCGTGGCCAGGTTGAGTCGGTGGGCCGCGCAGTGCACAAACACGGCCATGGGCTGCCTCCTTTTCAGCAGCGCCTGTACGCCGCCGACTCGCCCTGCCATGTTCGAGGCCTCGTCGTAGCACTGGCCCCGTAGCTTGTCCGCTGACAGGTTCAGACGCTGCAGCGCATCGATGATGATGGTAGCCAGGGTCTGTGCGCTGGTTTCGTCGGTGGCGTAGAACCCCAGAAACAGCTCCTGTGGCTCGCAGTTTTTGTCTACAAACGCGCGCACAGCGACACCTGCTCCTGGCGTGACGCGTCAGTGGATTCGTCCACTATCACTGCGAAGTAGTCAGCTTCACCGATTTCTGCGGCCACATCACTCAGCACCTTTTTGGTCATCAGCTCCAAAATTTCGTTTTGGACCTGAGGACTCGTGAAAGTTTGCTGGTCCTTCTTCAGCCAGTTGTGGAGCTCTGCATTGGTTTTGGCCATGGTCCACAGGAGGACTTGAACATTTCCGCAGCTCTCGTCCCGGCTGCGGAGAGGCAGAGCCTGATGGGCCAGGTACTCGATGGCATCGAAGATGGCACTCAGAGCCACCCTCGCCTCCTTCACAGTCTTGGCCTTGCCAGTCGCCAACTGCATCTGAGTCGGGTTAGGCCTGTCAGCGGTCTTCAGACGAGCGAGGGACGTGCAGTGGGAGCCAGACTCCTCATGGTACTTAAAACTGGCTGGCACCTTGGCCCACGTCTTGAATCCGCGGGAGATGAAGACCTGGTCCACACGTTTTTCGCCCGAAAGGAGGCCCAGATTATGCGCTCGGGCACATTCACTGCACGTCACACTTTCTCCATGGTTAACCAGCCACGGATACACCTTCCATTTCTGGAAGGTGTATCCGTGACCGCCTGGAAGGAGGACCGGCGGCCGGAGCGGCGGTCTTCTGCCCGGCTGGCGGAGCGGCGGTCTCCTGCCCGGCGGCTGGAGCGGCGGGTGCAGGACCGGCGGTCCCCTGCCCGGCGGCCGGAGCGGCGGGTGCAGGACCGGCGGTCTCCTGCCCGGCGGCCGGAGCGGCGGTCTCCTGGCCGGCGGTCTCCTGCCCGGTGGGTGGAGCGGCGGTATCCTGCCCGGCGGCCGGAGCGGCGGTCTCCTGCCCGGCGGCCGGAGCGGCGGTCTCCTGACCGGCGACCGGAGCGGCGGGTGCAGGACCGAATCCAGGATGGGAGGATAACGGAAGACAACTGAGGGAAAGGGACAAATTCAGGATAGGAGCAGGTATGTGACAGGAAGGACAAGGGCATAAGGGCACAAAAGGAACATTGGACAACCTTCCATTGGACTTGCCTTCGAACGGTGGTTGAAACTGTCAAAATTCACTAGAATGGAAACAAATGTGTGTAGAGACTAGAGGTATTGCCGTTGTGCTTGTCTTATACCAAGGATGTATCGTATTATTTTATATATGTAAAATGTATGTCTTTAAGTGTCACTGTTGGCATGAAATGCCTAATGGACAGTGTAGACGAAATGCTGCATTATACCATACCATACAAGCTCTAAGCTCATCAAGCCCGTATACACACGGTCCACCAGACGGATCGGGTAAGGACGGAGACAAGGTGCAATAAGCATTAAGCTCTCAAAGGGGATGGCGATGGGAAAACGGTCAACGAAGTTGACGGCACCGAGCATCACTGTAAGTGGCGTTATGTTAATTTCGAAAGTATTTTGATGCCCGATCTTTAAAATGAAGTAGAATAAATACATCGTTATGTCTAATCTGTTAGTAAATAAGCGATTTTACCTGGACACTGCTGTGCTGGTGTCTGTGTCGCTGTTCCTCGCCGTCTCCGCCGGCGGTTGCACGATCTCTGATTCCCCAGGTGAAGGACCAGGATCAGGATGCTTTCTGAAGGAGCAATGGAAAGGTTTAAGGTCAGATCAAAATACACAGCCCTACACGGTACGAGACAATGAGGCATATGAAATAGGAATGAACAAAATCCACTTTTTTCAAACATGCTGGTATTTTCCTGCCAGACGAATTGATGCAGGTCTGCGCCCAGAGTCCAGACCCTAGATATTTAAATCACTGCACAACTCAGCCGGTAAAATATTACAGCACGTAATGAGTCTTAGTCCGGACTCGGGAAAAGTATAGAAAGATGGCAGCACCAGCACCTCGCCAACTACCGATAGAGGTCAGCACTCAGCGGTCACGGTCACCACCATACCACCTACGTTTGTAACACATTTAAAACCCATTCATCAACACTACCCCACACTCCTCAAAGCATTTGTCTACATACAATACAAGCAGACAAATAGTTATAACACGAAGCATGACATTAGTTGATTGCATTCGTACATTGGAATTTGGAACCTACCTTGGTCAAAAGAACATACATAAACACTTGCACCGTTGACCGTCCCAGCCCCAGGTACCAAAATCAGAAGTGAAATCCAACCTCTTCGAAAACATTTCCAAAATCGAGAATTGACATTGCTTCCTCTTAGAAGACATCACGCGACACTTATCCGACAGTAGAATGTAGATTATCTATCCGATCGATCCTACGGCCTTGGATCGATCTCAATTTAATTCCGCAAACAAACAAGATGTTATGTGCTTGTGCGTCATTCAACTTTTCTGCGCAGTTTTGCATCACCGGCTGATTTATCAGGAGTAAAACAAATACTCATTGCCTGAGCCAATTTGTTACTTTTTCGGAAATAAATATTTTACATTTAGTTGGCACTTAAATATAATTTTTGTTTCATTCTATTTTTTTTGTTGTATTTTTGTATTTTTTAATGAAGAAAAACATGATTTATTTTACTCTGTTTACCTGAAAAAAAGACAAACATTGCGCAATTGTTACAATATTTTGCCGCAATGTTTCCAAACAAGCTGCTGTGTTTTGATTTTTCCTTTATCCTAAATTGTTTACCAAAACTTGTGTGTGATTGTGCAATGTTGTCTTTTGCTGTGCATGAATATTGACCTAGATGCTTGAATTAACTTGCCAAATGCCCATCTAGCTACGTATATTATGGAATAGAAGATTTGGGATGCTAGTCTAATCAAACCTTAGGTTTCAATTTTCAGCTTCAGTTAAAATGTGAAGTTTAAGCAGTGATAACTGATAATTGATATATTATTCAGAAATGCCCGTATTTTATTCAGAAATATGACGTAATTTTACTTAAAATAGTAGTGCTATGACTTATGGATGTGAGTATTTTTGTGATGTTCATTATGATTTCATTGAAGACATGTCCTTGTTCCTTGAGTACATCCATTAACCATACAATAATCACCCAGCACCCTTTTAAAACCCATGTCTGGTATATTTTTCATTTTACACAGGTTCATCTAAATAAGATTGTTCATTTTTGGCTGATTTCTTCATGTTTTGAGTGTTTTTGCTTAGGGTTGCACTTGAACACATTGGGGTTGCACTTGACAAGGTTGGGGTTGCAGCTACAACCCCCTTTATATATAAAGTTACGCATGTGCATCCGCACCCTGCGACCGCTGCGTCTGCGATTTCACAGACGCAGCGGTCGCAGAGATATGACGTCACACCCTTCCCCACCCCACATTCCATGCCCCCCCCCCCCCCCCCAGCCCGGCCGGTGCTGGACGCTGATTGGTCTGGTCGCAGCTGGACGCAGCGGTCGCAGTGGTCGCAGGCTGCGACCGGTACCGTGAACAGGGCTCCGGATCAGGTCATGACCGGCCGCGGCCGCGCCGTGGACTCTGACGTCACATGGTGTACAGCCTCGAAGTTGGCCGAGCCGGGCCGGCGCCCAGTCCCGGTCAGAGGCTACGTTTGGCAAATATGGTGCATACAATTGTCTAAAAGTACCATTTGTAGCGATTGGAGGTGGCTGGAAATTGGTCACGATCTCCTTGGATAGCTGGGCTAGTGGACAGAGCTAGGTTTTTCAACATGCGATGCACCGTTTGTCCGTGACTGGCCGAGAGCCCGCTCCGTAAGCTGGGTCGGCGGCGCGCAGTGCTCAGCTCGCGTGTCGCGGGGGGCGATTCTGCGCTTGAGGTGCTTGCGGAGTGCGCCTTAGTGCCGACACTGGGAGTGCTTGGCTTTGATGCAGCCGTGCAACCAACCAACCAAACCATGCAACCAACCAACCAATGCAGTGCGTGCAACCAACCAACCAAACCATCTAATCACTTTGCATTCTATGAGAACTTGACGTGCAGAGCATGAAGAATCGGTAGACATGTCATTGGTCTGCATTTTCGCCATACCATACGCGATATCCCTGGCCAAACGAAAGGGGCGCGATTTCGGACAAAATGTCGTTAAAAAAAGGCCCTCGATGGATTTTTGCAAACATTTACATCGCTGGATTCCGCGTGAGCTCAGCTTTCGAATGGTGCATCTCCCGTAGTTTGACACCTCCGAACCCTTCCAACGAACCGTGACTACCGCGCCGGCGTACCAGGGCCACGACGGCGCGGTGTACCATGGGGGCACCACCGTACCGGTAGGCGGTACTGTGGGGCGGGGGGAGGCACCGGGGCACCGTGCCTCCTGGAATCCAGGAGGGGGAAACAATGGCCTGGTGCCGCCATGGAATTACAAGCATTGGTCGCTGATTTTTTTCTCTCGCGAAATGATGCTAAATTAGAATTGCTAAATTATGAGAAAAAAAAATGTCCCTTCATGTCTCCCGTCCCTTGGGCTATACAGGTGCCTTTATACCGGAGGCAACAACGTATCGGACTCGATGGGCTACAGTCTCGGAGCGCAACAGATAACAACGACAAACATTTGTGCAGCGAAATGCGTATTCATTTTTCCGGTCGGACCCTCCCCTCGGTTTACTATCCGAGATTCGGAGCTGGAAATTCTGAAGAAGACTACCATTTATTTGATACTCCAGGTTCTGTTTTAAATTTCTATGTTAGCTTCTTTCCACTAGCATGTTTTGCTTGACTGCAAACAAAACTATTCAAATCTAAGATACTCTTGTTTTTTTGTCAAGGGCAAGGTTTTTTTGACAAACCTTGTAGCAAAACGTAGTTAGCCCCGAAGGCGAACAGATGGATCCGTCCTTGCTCTTAAAGGAAATAGTTCACCTTGTAAAATTTTTACCCAACACGATTTGATTATATTTTTTAATACAGTTTCTTTTTATATTGTCAAAAATGGCCTTATATCGCGGCGATTCAGGACAGAAGGCCGTACATTTTTATTGTTTATCAAAACTATATGCATACTCTCTGAGTCAGAGTCCTGACGTCACGCGAATGTAAAAAAATGGTTCAGCCAATCAATTTCGAAAGTAGTCGCGTAAAGATAGACTCGCATTGGAGATGTGCCAACCGGCGGCCGGCGATTCGCTTGCTAGCACCAGCTGCAGCTGATTGGCTGATGGTATAGCCTCTGCCCGGGCAACATTCTTTCGCCAGCACCGCATTCCTTCGCCAAAAACTCAAATATATTCGGCTGGAGAGTCTTCTCAGTAAAAAAAAACACTTGCAGATAGGGGTTTCCCAACACGGGCTACAAAACTGCTATCTCAGTTTAAAACTAATGTTGAAGGTGAACTATTTCCTTTAAGAGCAAAGCCGGCTTGATTCAGCACACTTTTTCATGTTTTTTTCCCTTGCATCTGGAACGAAAACATAGGTACACCTTTTTCGATATCCCAAAAGGTCGAAAAGCTAAAAAAAAAAAAAAAAAAAATACAGAAATTATTAGAAATCGTATGGTTGCAAAATAAAGTGGCCCAAATCCGGGGAGAAATTTGAAATTGGGGGTGCCTAGGTAAGGTCCGCTCAAACTGGTTGCCCCCCCCCCAAAAAAAAAAACGGCCGGCTGGATCGGCCCTGGAAGTTGGTATAGCTGATTCCAAATTGGTGTCGCTGGTTCCAAAGTTGATGTCAGTTTGCCAACTCCAGCTCCTAAAAGTTGGTATGGCCCATGCCATACCTGTCATACTGCATTTTCCATCCTTGTAACGTGCCTTTTCATCCGTTTTGTTTGGCCCTTTCAACGCTTGGGAAGGGGGCCCTTTCAACACTCGGGAAGGGAGCCCTTTCGAGGCGCCCCACCCCTCTGGACGAAATCCTGGCTACGTGCCTGCCTCTGATCTTCCCCTCTGGCTTCTTCTGGCCTTCACATGCCCCCTCTAACCTCCACAGGACCCCCTCTGGCTTCCAGGGGCCCCTGTGACCTCCGCGATAGGGCCTGCGAGATGGGGCCTCTTTGAAGCATCGGGGGCCTCCTTGAATGACAAGGGAGAATATATGTTTGTTGCCCCCCTGCCCGACGACAGTGGGGGGGGGGACTGCCCCTCCTGCCCCCCCCCCCGGTAGTAGTGCCGCCGCTGCCTTGCTTGACTGTTCTGGATCCGCCAGACGCCAGTGACAAAAGTAATATGGAAATCCATCAATTAAATTGCTACGCTTCACTTCGTTTTTGAGCCATAACCACTGGCGGATCCAGGAGGAGGGAGGCATTAGGGGAAAATGCCTCCCGCCACAGGAACACATGGGGCATTCAATACAAGTATGCCCCCCCCCCCCCCCCCCAGCTTCCTGGATTAGCTGTAATAAGTGATAATTAGGAGAAGAAAAAAAGCTCTTTCCCTGGTCAACGACTCTTTCGCGCTTAGGACCCGACACGCCGCTCCCCCCCCCCCCCCCCCCAGTTAACGACTCTTCGCGCTGACGACCCGACGCCACAACCCCCCCCCCCCCCCCCCCCCTCCGTTCAACGACTCTTCGCGCTGACAACCCGACGCCACAACCCCCTCCCCCCTCCGTTCAACGACTCTTCGCGCTGACGACCCGACGCCACAACCCCCCTCCGTTCAACGACTCTTCGCGCTGACGACCCGACGCCACAACCCCCCCCCGCCCCTCCATTCAACGACTCTTCGCGCTGACGACCCGACGCCACAACCCCCCCCCCCCCTTCAACGACTCTTCGCGCTGACGATCCGACGTCCCCCCCCCCCCTCCGTTCAACGACTCTTCGTGCTGACGACCCGACGCCACAACCCTCCCCCTCCGTTCAACGACTCTTCGCGCTGACAACCCGACGCCACAACCCCCCCCCCCCTCCGTTCAACGACTCTTCGCGCTGACGACCCGACGCCACAATCCCCCCCCCCCTCCGTTCAACGACTCTTCGCGCTGACGACCCGACGCCACAACCCCCCTCCCCAGATGCCTCCCCGGATGCCTGCCCGGATGCCTGCCCGGATGCCTACCCGGATACCTGCCCGGATGCCTGCCCGGATGCCTGCCCGAATGCCTGCCCGGATGCCGGCCGGATGTTTGCCGGATGCCGGATATCTGCCGGATGATTGCCGGATGCGGGATGCCTGTCGGATGCCTGCCGGATATCTGCCGGATACCTGCCGGATGCCGGATGCCTGCCGGATGCCTGCCGGATGTCTGCCGGATGCCGTCCTGGCGCCGGCCGCCGAGGTGTTGTCTCTTCACACCTGTCGCGTCACCGACGGCTAATCCGGGGCTGCGATGCGGCTGCTATCTCTCTCGCGGCTGCGTACATCCTACGCCCGACCAACGCCCGACCAACGCCCGACCGACGCCCGACCGACGCCCGACCGACGCCCGACCGACGCCCGACCAGCGGCAGTCCAGCGGCAGACCAGCGGCAGATCAGCAGTAGTCCAGCAGCAGACCAGCAGCAGATCAACAGTAGTCCAGCAGCAGACCAGCAGCAGACCAGCGGCAGTCCAGCAGTAGTCCAGCAGCAGACCAGCGGCAGATCAGCAGTAGTCCAGCAGCAGACCAGCAGCAGACCAGCGGCAGTCCAGCAGTAGTCCAGCAGCAGACCAGCGGCAGACCAGCAGTAGTCCAGCAGTAGTCCAGCGGCAGACCAGCGGCAGTCCAGCGGCAGTCCAGCAGTAGTCCAGCGGCAGACCAGCGGCAGACCAGCGGCAGTCCAGCGGCAGTCCAGCAGTAGTCCAGCAGCAGACCAGCGGCAGACCAGCAGTAGTCCAGCAGTAGTCCAGCGGCAGACCAGCGGCAGTCCAGCGGCAGTCCAGCAGTAGTCCAGCGGCAGACCAGCAGCAGACCAGCGGCAGACCAGCAGCAGACCAGCGGCAGACCAGCGGCAGACCAGCGGCAGACCAGCGGCAGACCAGCGGCAGTCCAGCAGCAGACCAGCGGCAGTCCAGCAGAAGACCAGCGGCAGTGCAGCGGCAGACCAGCGGCAGACCAGCAGAAGACCAGCGGCAGTGCAGCGGCAGTCCAGCAGAAGACCAGCAGAAGACCAGCGGCAGACCAGCGGCAGTCGCTCCTTCTCCTCCTACCGTGTTCACACCGTTCCCAGATAAAGACGCGTGTCCCATTCGATCTGACTGCCTTCATATAGCTGCGAGACACCTTTCCATACCATCTCCGAAGGATGAAGTTGGTGACCGAGTCCTGCAACCTCGCCGAGAACTGCTCCTCGTCCACATCAGACACAAAGTTCAAGATTAACGTCATCAGCTGCCGCTACTGCTACCCGACGATCGCCGTGGCCGGCATCGCGTGCAGCCTGCTGCTGCTGCTGACGCTGCGCCGCGCCTGCTTCCAGTCTGCCGGCGTCTACACGTACCTGCGCTGTCTGATGGTCTCCGACTGCGCCGTGCTGGCCATGAGCGGCGCCACGATGTTGGCTGACTCGTGGAAGCCGAGCGCCGTCTGCGCCGACCGCTCGTTCCTGATGCGCTCTCAGGCGGAGGCGGTGTGGCGCGTCGTCTTCCTGCCGCTGGTCAACTCGCTCATCGTATTCAGCCTGGGAATCCAGCTGTGGATGACGCTGGACCGCTACCTGGCCGTGTGCGCGCCGCGGCGCCGGCCGGCCCGCCGCCGCCGCCGCCTGCTGCTGCGCCTCGCCGCCACGCTGCTGCTGGCGGTGGCGATGCACGCGCCGCTGGTGCTGGGATACCAGGTGGTGCACCACTGCCCGGCCGGCCGCGACTTCTACGACCTGGCCCTGAGCGGCGGCGCCGCGCGGCTGGGTCGGGTCTGGACCGCCTACCAGTGGGCGCTGCAGCTGCTGGCGCGCTGGACGCCTACCGGCATTCTGCTCTACTGCAACGGCTACATCATAGCCGCCATCAGGCGCCGCGAGCGCCGCGTTAGCGCCACGCCGCGGGGGGCGCCGCGCTCCAAGCCGGACCAGGTTCCCTCGGGGCAGGGCGTCAGCGCCACTCCGCGGGAGGCGCTGCGCTCCAATCCGGACCAGGTTCCCTCGGGTCAGGGCGTCAGCACCACTCCGCGGGAGGCGCCGCGCTCCAAGCCGGACCAGGTTTCCTCGGGGCAGGGCGTCAGCGCCACTCGGAGCATCGTCAGTCGGCCGGGATCGGAGGAGCCACGTCTGTCGGTGGTCAGCGGCAGCGGCAGTTGCCTGGAGGGGGCGCCGCAGCACCACCACCAGCGGCGCCAGGAGGCGGACCACAGGCTGGAACTGCTGCTGGGCGCCATGGGCGTGTCGTATCTCATCACCAACTGTCTGCAAATGGCCCTATTCATCGTGCAGTACGTCTATGATCAGAGAGATGTCAACATCCAGGTATGTACGCTGTATGTTGGGTCGGAAGGGATAGTGCTAGCCGGAGACATTTCAAACCATTGTCTCTAGGTTTATAACATACATGCTATTTAATTTGGATAATAAAGCCACGACCTTGTCCCTTTGAATTAATAATCAACTGCCAGCTTCGTACGATATCGCAAAAGGCAGATAACTTATCACGAGACATGCAGAAAACTTAACACGAGACAGGCAGATAACTTAACACGAGACAGGCAGATAACTTATCACGAGACAGGCAGATAACTTAACACGAGACAGGCAGATAACTTATCACGAGACAGGCAGATAACTTATCACGAGACATGCAGATAACTTAACACGAGACAGGCAGAAAACTTAACACGAGACAGGCAGATAACTTATCACGGGATAGGCAGATAACTTATCACGGGATAGGCATAGAACTTAACATGAGACAGGCAGATAACTTAATCCGCGCTTGACCGGGGGTGGGGGAAGGGGGAAGGGGGGAATATTGCCCCCTGACGAATTTTCGCGATAACTCAAAACACAATGAAGCTATCAACGTGAAACTTTGGATACTTTCTCCCACATCAATTTTACATCTTCTGAGCGAAAATGAATCAATTTTGTAGAGAAATGTTTGAGATATAGCAAAATTTAGTGACGTCACTACACACGAGTTTTACGATACAATCAGCTACATTTTAACAGGCCGTACAAATGCCAATTTTTTTAAAAGACAAAATGCAATACAAAATGTCAAAAGATAGCAAATTACAAGGCCTACAAAATGTCGTTCTCGGATTTTTTGAAAATATAGTTTTTTTGACTCTCAAAAACAAAACAAAACGATTGTTTTCGGAAAAATGCCCACGAAATCAAAATTTTAAAAGATGTAAAACAAAAACGGAATATATGTAAGAGAACTACATATGGACAATACGAAAACCAAATTTCAAAGCAATATCTTCTTTTTTGACTGACTTATGGCTTCCTAAGTATGAGCAATTCATGACGTCATATTGTGATTTTTTTTCGTCTTTTATTGACCAGCTAAAGACAAATACATGCTAGCTCTGTATTTCTGAGACAAAACTGGTCTATAAATATGCCTCTTATATTTATATTTATCAATTTCAAATTTTGACCATATGTGACCTGAACTTGACCTAACTTGACTTAAATGAGGTCGGATGGTAAAATCACTATCACTATCGAATGCTACGTGTAAAATAGCCCATAAAACATGTATTGCATGATTTTCGGAAATTTTCTGCGTATAGTGGCATTTTGTGACCTGACCTTGACCTTTGCCAACAATCTCATTTTAGGTCATGCGGGATGTGTATTATACCTTTGGGAGGATGGCACCTTTGGATGGTCCATAAACTCAAATGCCTCCATTTGGACCTTTGACCCGACCTTGACCTGATGTGACCTCAATTCGAAAATTTCGAGTACGCTTTAGATGCGTCTCATTAAGAGCTTTCGAATGCCGCGTTGCGCATCTCGCTGCGATCATTGGTTCCGGAGATAACGAGGGGGCAATGTTTGCCCCCGGGTCAATGGTGCTCTGCTGAGATTCTGCTGAGTCAATGGTGGTCGCGCGCGGATTAACCCACGTCCTACGGGGGGGGGGGGGGGGGCTGACAGCCCCCCCTGATGTTTTTCTTGAATAACTTTTTACATATGTGGTGCATCTTGCTGAAATTTTCGGTAGCTGAGTTTACAACAATTATACGTATGCTGTAAGATTTAATTGAAATTGGTTAAATGGTTTGGGAGATAATCATGTTTTGATGACGTCATGTTGGTAAAAAAAAATGAGAAATATTTGAAAAATCGTAAAAAACAGAGTTTTAAAGCAAATTGCACCAAAGATACAACATGGCATTCTCTTTAAAATGGCAATCTCGGATTGGATTTTTTTTAGTTTTTGACCCCTAAAATAAAAAATAAACTTTTTTTAAAATCCAATAGAATTAACATTTTCAAAGATGTTAGAAAAACTGGAATATATGTGAGACAACTGAGTATGGACAATACCCATACCAAATTTCAAAGCAATATCTTCATTTTTGACTGAGTGATGGCTCCCTAAGTGTAAGAAACTGATGACGTCATTTTTAAAAATAACTGTTTTTACTTTTTTGACAAGATACGAACAAATCATTACCTTTTCTGTATTTCTGAATCAAAACTGGTCTAGGAACATGCCTTTTTATTTACATTTATAAATGTCTAATTTTGAGGTTTTCTGTAGAGCAAAATCGCTGTTCTGGACGTGGTAAATCCGAGGTCATTCACTTGAACTGGAAGGTCACCCGTTGACCTGAAACCTAAAAATCGCATACTGTTAGATTTCTCTCATGACAGGCAACATGCTGGTTCTTACCGCATTGTTCTAAGTTGCTTGGTTTGGAAGTTAACAGGGGGGCTGTCAGGACCCCCCCCCGTAGGGCGAAGGTGAAAAAAGCTCCCGTAGGACGAGGGTTAAGACAAGACAGGCAGATAACTTAACACGAGACAGGCAGATAATTTAACACGAGAGTCACGCACCGAGGGGTAGGTACAGCGCCAACCTCAAGGCGACGGGGAGGGGGAGGCGACTTACTTACCCTTAGCTCTCCAAAACCATGCTAAGTAGCGACAAACAGAAATGATATTGAATTGCTCGTGACAAGATCTATTGATAGTAGTAGGTATTTCTGTCAATTTTTAGATAGGGTCAAGATAAGGTCACTAGAGGTCACCAAATGTCAAATTTATACAATGGATGTCCTTTACGAGTCCGTCTGTATCTCAAAATCTTTTGTTTTCTAAAAAAAAAAACTAGCGACGCGGGGAAGCTATTTGAAAGGAAGTTGCATTTGCTGTCCGAAATATCAAATTTACAAATTTGAATTTAAATCGAGTTCTTTTAAGCTGTGCATACATGTTTGTTGCTTTGAAGTTCAAGCTTATGCAAAACATAAATGTACTTTACTTAGGTTACTTAAGCTCAATACTCGTTCTCCAAAACCATGCTAAGTAGCGACAAACAGAAATGATATTGGATTGCTCGTGACAAGATCTATTGATAGTAGTAGGTATTTCTGTCAATTTTTAGATAGGGTCAAGATAAGGTCACTAGAGGTCACCAAATGTCAAATTTATACAATTATGGATGTCCTTTACGAGTCCGTCTGTATCTCAAAATCTTTTGTTTTCTAAAAAAACAAAAAAAAACTAGCGACGCGGGGAAGCTATTTGAAAGGAGGTTGCATTTGCTGTCCGAAATATCAAATTTACAAATTTGAATTTAAATCGAGTTCTTTTAAGCTGTGCATACATGTTTGTTGCTTTGAAGTTCAAGCTTATGCAAAACATAAATGTACTTTACTTAGGTTACTTAAGCTCAATACTCATGTGTACTTAAGGTGTATGTAATACTCAACTTAGCATAATGCATATTCCTAGTTGATAAGCTTCGCTAAGTCCAATGATACAAACGCATTACTTATTGGAAAACAGTTGCTTTGAGGAACATATTTTACATTAAAATGATATTGAACATATAAATGGACGTTGTGAAACGCTGCTTTGTAAAATCTGGGTGTATACTGTATACAGGTACGTGTATGTATGAACATTTTTTTCAGAGTTATTATTTATTGGTCCCTTGTGTTACTTATACGCAGGGTTTTCGTTACAGATTTTTCGAGCCGTCGCAAACAACTACGAAGCCTTGAACTTCGCACTGGACTCCGTGTTTGCAATGGGATTCTTGCCACAAATTCGACGGGAAACTGTCCGACAGTTGAGCACTCTACTCAGTTGAGAACTCTACTCAGTTGAGAACTCTACTCAGTTGAGCACTCTACTCAGTTGAGAACTCTACTCAGTTGAGAACTCTACTCAGTTGAGAACTCTACTCAGTTGAGCACTCTACTCAGTTGAGAACTCTACTCAGTTGAGCACTCAGCCATGTGCTAACTGGCATCCGTCAAACTCAGCCGGTGAAGTCAGTGTGGTGCTACTCGTCTTCCTGTGGGGGGGGGGGGGGGGTGATAAATACATGTCAACGTTTTCCTACAGACTAATACGAGTGGACGCAGTGTTACGCTGCCTGTCATATGACCCTGTTTGGACGAGACGCGTAGCACTGTCTGGTATATACAAAACATGTGTGAACTCGTTGATGTTTCCGGTTGCTGAGACTTAAGGGTAAGACGTGTTGCAATTTCCTTCAGAAAAGATCAGCACGGGATTTCGTGTTACGCTATCCATCAAATAAGATAGGTATACAATATACATATAATTTATAAACATAGTGTCCAACAATATAGCCACACGGTAAATGTTACCAACTGTGAATTATATTGAATGTTGACATGGTACATTTTAACAACTGTGAATTATATTGAATGTTGTCTGAATTTATATTGAATGGGAATATAATATTATATTGAATGGGAATGCCTTATTTACATGAAAAGTGTTACTTGCGACGGAAATTTGTTTTAGAGGGTATAGTTAGATCGAACGCGCACAACGCTTCAAAACGGCAGCTGTCCAACACTTTCAACTCCTCTTGTTTTTCAATAAAAAAACAGTGTTATGGTGCTCTGTAAAAACTAGCATAGTCTGATCGCAATTCGAAATAAGCCTAGATGTTACATTTGCAATGTGAATAGCTTCAAAGACGAACGTAAATTTTGAACCGTACCTTGGGTGGCTACAAATAAACTTCGGCATATCGGAAACTTTAAAGGAAATAGTTCACCTTCGGATTCTTTTCTTCAGAACACGATTTTATTGTATTTTTGAATACAGTTTCTTTTTTTCTTTTTAAAAATGGTCCTACATCGCGCCAATTCATAACAGAAGGTTGTAAATTATTGATTTTATGGTGTGCGTTATTGGTCTGCGCATGCTCCATGGCAGTGCTGGCACTTTCAGACGGTACGGTACATCATATATGCGCCGTATTCCTTCGCCAAAAAGTCAAATATCTTCGGCTGGAGAGTCTTTTCAGCCAAGAAAAGTTGCAGATAAGGATTTCTCAACACGGGCTACAAAACTGCTATTTCAGTTCAAAACCCATGTTGAAGGTGAACTATTTCCTTTAATATAGGTACTTTGTAGACCTACGTTTCGACTTGCGAGTATCATGCTCAGACAGGGGCGTCGCTGACGGGGGGGAGGGTCGCGACCCCCCACTTTTGAAAACCGAGGGGGTTGACCCCCCCCCCACACTTTTATGGCGGCCGACCCCCCCCCCCCCCCCCCCCCCCAACACACTTTTTATGGCGGAAGCTGATTCTAGTTTGCATGTAATTCCTATTAAAACAAAGATTGGAATATAACAAATATGACGTGGCAGGGGCGTAGCTTCTCCAGAAAAGTTGTGTGTGTGTGTGGGGGGGGGGGGGGGGGGGGGAGGGGCTGAGCTGGGAAAATCGCTTAAAGTACCATTAAAATCCCCCAAAATACAGATTTCTCCCCGGATTTGACCCACTTCCTCGTCCAAGTTCGGGTGGCTGAAGCCAAGTGTGTGTGTGTGTGTGTGTGTGTGTGTGTGTGTGTGTGTGTGTGTGTGTGTGGGGGGGGGGGGGGCTGAAGCCCCTCAACTCAGTGGCGTACCCAGGATTCACTCCCGGGGTGATATTTTTTTATCAGGGGGGCATAAGGTACCACCACCCAAAAAAAACTAATCGGATTTGGCCCACTATCTTTTTAGAGGGGCATATTTTCAACAACAAAAAATCAATAAAAAAGAACCTTCATTTTTGCTCTCGAAATAGGGCTCTTCGCGCCCTATTTCCAAAGGGGCACATACGGCCAAAGGGATACGTACAGCCCTTCAGGAGGGGTCAATTACCCCGTTTTCCCCCCTGGTTACGCCTATGCCTCAACTGAATAAGATCCTACACCCCTGCGACGTGGAAATGGACTCAGTCAGTTACGGATGAAATTTCCTTCGTTTTCCCTTCGACACACCGTTGCTCCGAAAGGAAAGCGAAGGAAATTTCATCCGTAACATGCAGGGGCGTCGCCGACGGGAGGGTCGGGGGGACGGTCCCCCGACCTCCCACTCTCAGAAGGAGGATGGTTGCCCCCCCCCCCCCCCCCCACCACACCACTTTTTGCGGAGGAAGTTAACAATTTATCGTAACAATTGCCTTTGCAACAGTCAAAGTTCAGCTATCCACAGTCAAAAAGTGGAAATAGCGCGCCGCTTCGCGGCATGACACAAGTTTCCCAATTGCTTATACAAATTTGGAAAATGGGCAAATGAATTCCACCAGGGCCCACTCCCTTCATAAAATATTAACTTTCAAGCGGGCTACATGTTTAGCTAGTCTGCCGAGTTCCGAAAAAGGCGACGCGAACGCAAAGACGCGGACATCGGCACCCGGAAGCTGCTCCAGCGGTGCCCAGCTTGCTGGACCGAAGAGCTAATAGTGGGAAGCAGGCCAGGACCAGCTTCCCAAGCCATCTCCCTCCAGGCTCCTCCAGATCCAAAGGTACAATTTATGCGCGGAAAAGCCGTTCTGCACCTTGCTGCTTTCAAACCATTTGCACTGTTGCTAGTTGTTTGTTACAGTTTGGTTCATATGTATACATGTTCGTTTTATCATATACTACTATTGAGCGCTAACTGCCACCGGTCATCGTGATTTACTATCCGAGGCTAATATATATGAAAAACTACCTTCATTTCAATTTTGTTCATCATACCGAGATGTGTAACCAGAAAAAAAGGTTGCCTGAGGCTTGGTAGCTCCACTCACCGCTCACGGTTGCAAAATTAAAATTTCGTTTTCCACGACCTAAAATTAAAATTTTCACGCCGCTTCGCGGCGTCACATCGGTGGCCATCATCATAACGAAGTCAACGTCATCGTATTCGGTTCCTCGTAACGCTGAATTGAATGCATAGCATTTTTAGCTTCTTATCCTATACATGGTCCACCGCCTATATTTCTGGGGTTTATCAGGAAAACCGGTAAAAAATGCGCCGCTTGACGGCGCTAAATAACAAGCACCCCTACTATAACATGAAAATCCATATACAAATTCTGCGAAGGCTCAAATACACGCAAAAATGGGGGTCCATTTTTTCGTCATTTCAGCCGACCCCCTCCCCCCCCCCCCCCCCACTCAAAAATGTTCTGCGACGCCAATGTACTCAGAGCAGTAGCCCATCACGAGTTAGTTCGGTCGAGTGGCCGTAAACAGCGTTTCTCTGTAGTAACTCGTATTTGTTCAACTGTTAAAAATGTTGCGCCAGCTCCAGCATTTTTTCACACTTTGCTCTTCGCTCACAATAGTGATACTTACAATACATGAGGACATTGGACCGTGGGCCAGATCGCCCTCAAAACCGCCAATAAATCAACAGAGCGGCCGATTACGTAATTTCATGTTTTCGGGGTTGTTTTATGCGCTGAGTCCCATTTTGAGAACTTCGTAGATGTGCGGGTTACATGTCAACCGGGAAAAAATGTTAAAATCAGTAAGACAAACTATGGAGTAATCACACTTTACACTGCCCTTTGTTCATGAATCACTTTACATGACGTCACATGACGTCCATGCCTTAATAGGAATCAGACAAGCCATCATATCTGGTGATCACTTCTTGTGCCCTGTAGGTCCTGATTAGGCTCTATCTAATCTTCGTCACTGGAATCTGAGCCCGTGATGCTCCCAGCCTCGGACGTTGAGGCCGTCAGAGCCGTGACGTCTCCCTTCAGAAGAGCGAGCGCTTCTGCTGCTAGGCTGATCTTACCTTGAGCCCTTCTACAGCGCTCACTGATAGTCGACGAGCTGATCAGCGGGTCGCTGGTGACCATGAGGTACCCGAACTGATCAGCCATAGTGTGCAGCCTGGAGTCCTTCACTGCGTGACGGAGGCGGTACGCTCCGTACGCGCGGTCGCACCTTGGTTGGACGTGTGGGCGTCGCCGTAGACTCCTTCAGCACGAACGATAAGTCTTTTCGTCCCTCTGACCTCACCCGTCTTTTGGCAGCATGGAGAAGCTTGTCAGAAGGGTACCGGATCAAACTGGTTGTTGAACTTCTCTCTCTTGACGACTTTAGCTCGGAGAACTGCTTGACAGGTCGTTCCCGTTTGGCTGAGGTGGATGGCTCATCCGGGGCTGAGGTGGATGGCTCATCCGCGGCTGAGGTGGACGGCTCATCCGGGGCTGAGGTGGATGGCTCATCCGGGGCTGAGGTGGATGGCTCATCCTGGGCTGAGGTGGATGGCTCATCCGGGGCTGAGGTGGATGGCTCATCCGGGGCTGAGGTGGATGGCTCATCCGGGGCTGAGGTGGATGGCTCATCCGGGGCTGAGGTGGACGGCTCATCCTGGGCTGGAGTTGATGGCTTATCCGGGGCTGAGGTGGATGGCTCATCCGGGGCTGAGGTGGATGGCTCATCCGGGGCTGAGGTGGATGGCTCATCCGGGGCTGAGGTGGACGGCTCATCCGGGGCTGAGGTGGACGGCTCATCCTGGGCTGAGGTGGATGGCTCATCCTGGGCTGAGGTGGATGGCTCATCCGGGGCTGAGGTGGACGGCTCATCCTGGGCTGAGGTGGATGGCTCATCCTAGGCTGAGGTGGATGGCTCATCCGGGGCTGAGGTGGATGGCTTATCCGGGGCTGAGGTGAATGGCTCATACTGGGCTGAGGTGGATGGCTTATCCGGGGCTGAGGTGGATGGCTTATCCGGGGCTGAGGTGGATGGCTCATCCTGGGCTGAGGTGGATGGCTCATCCGGGGCTGAGGTGGACGGCTCATCCTGGGCTGAGGTGGATGGCTCATCCGGGGCTGAGGTGGATGGCTTATCCGGGGCTGAGGTGGATGGCTCATCCGGGGCTGAGGTGGATGGCTTATCCGGGGCTGAGGTGGATGGCTCATCCTGGGCTGAGGTGGATGGCTTATCCGGGGCTGAGGTGGATGGCTCATCCTGGGCTGAGGTGGATGGCTTATCCTGGGCTGGAGTTGATGGCTCATCCTGGGCTGAGGTGGACGGCTCATCCGGGGCTGAGGTGGATAGCTCATCCGGGGCTGAGGTGGATGGCTTATCCTGGGCTGGAGTTGATGGCTTCTCCGGGGCTGAGGTGGATGGCTCATCCGGGGCTGAGGTGGATGGCTCATCCGGGGCTGAGGTGGATGGCTTATCCGGGGCTGAGGTGGATGGCTCATCCGGGGCTGAGGTGGATGGCTTATCCGGGGCTGAGGTGGATGGCTTATCCGGGGCTGAGGTGGACGGCTCATCCGGGGCTGAGGTGGATGGCTTATCCGGGGCTGAGGTGGATGGCTTATCCGGGGCTGAGGTGGATGGCTTATCCGGGGCTGAGGTGGATGGCTTATCCGGGGCTGAGGTGGATGGCTTATCCGGGGCTGAGGTGGATGGCTTATCCGGGGCTGAGGTGGACGGCTCATCCGGGGCTGAGGTGGGTGGCTCATCCTGGGCTGAGGTGGATGGCTTATCCGGGGCTGAGGTGGACGGCTCATCCTGGGCTGAGGTGGATGGCTTATCCGGGGCTGAGGTGGATGGCTTATCCGGGGCTGAGGTGGACGGCTCATCCGGGGCTGGAGTTGATGGCTTATCCGGGGCTGAGGTGGATGGCTCATTCTGGGCTGGAGTTGATGGCTTATCCGGGGCTGAGGTGGATGGCTCATCCTGGGCTGGAGTTGATGGCTTATCCGGGGCTGAGGTGGATGGCTTATCCGGGGCTGAGGTGGATGGCTCATCCTGGGCTGGAGTTGATGGCTTATCCTGGGCTGAGGTGGACGGCTGATCCGGGGCTGAGGTGGATGGCTCATCCGGGGCTGAGGTGGATGGCTTATCCGGGGCTGAGGTGGATGGCTCATCCTGGGCTGGAGTTGATGGCTTATCCGGGGCTGAGGTGGATGGCTCATTCTGGGCTGGAGTTGATGGCTTATCCGGGGCTGAGGTGGATGGCTCATCCGGGGCTGAGGTGGATGGCTTATCCTGGGCTGGAGTTGACGGCTCATCCTGGGCTGGAGTTGATGGCTCATCCTGGGCTGGAGTTGATGGCTCATCCTGGGCTGGAGTTGATGGCTCATCCGGGGCTGAGGTGGATGGCTGATCACGCCACACTGTTATCCGCTTGTCAAGTGTCCCATTCAGCCAATTTTCTTGTTGGAGTGTATATCGCTCCTTGTGCCGTCCAGCCTTCGCTCAGTCACACCGTATCTTGTGAAGTAATTTTCGCAGGTAAAACTTACACTGGCTCAGTTCATCGCTAGATACCTGCGCCCCCTCTTTTCGTCCAAAAATGTTAGTAGGCTTTCAATTGTAATTTTGCTGACACCTCCATTCTGTTGAATAAACTCAAATAGCTCTCTTCTCAGCATGATTCATGCAACAGTATTGACTCGCACAAATGGGACTCAAGTCGCTCAGCAAAATACTCTCACTGCCATCACCCGTGTCGTGTCGCTCATCAAAATATTCTCACTGCCTTCACCCGTGTCGTGTCGCTCAGCAAAATACTCTCACTGCCTTCACCCGTGTCGTGTCGCTCAGCAAAATACTCTCACTGCCTTCACCCGTGTCGTGTCGCTCAGCAAAATACTCTCACTGCCTTCACCCGTGTCGTGTCGCTCAGCAAAATACTCTCACTGCCTTCACCCGTGTCGTGTCGCTCAGCAAAATACTCTCACTGCCTTCACTTGTGTCGTGTCGCTCAGAAAAATACTGTCACTGCCTTCACCCGTGTTGTGTCGCTCAGCAAAATACTCTCACTGCCTTCACCCGTGTCGTGTCGCTCAGCAAAATACTCTCACTGCCTTCACCCGTGTCGTGTCGCTCATCAAAATATTCTCACTGCCTTCACCCGTGTCGTGTCGCTCAGCAAAATACTCTCACTGCCTTCACCCGTGTCGTGTCGCTCATCAAAATACTCTCACTGCCTTCACCCGTGTCGTGTCGCTCAGCAAAATACTCTCACTGCCTTCACCCGTGTCGTGTCGCTCAGCAAAATACTCTCACTGCCTTCACTTGTGTCGTGTCGCTCAGCAAAATACTGTCACTGCCTTCACCCGTGTCGTGTCGCTCAGCAAAATACTCTCACTGCCTTCACCCGTGTCGTGTCGCTCAGCAAAATACTCTCACTGCCTTCACCCGTGTCGTGTCGCTCATCAAAATATTCTCACTGCCTTCACCCGTGTCGTGTCGCTCAGCAAAATACTCTCACTGCCTTCACCCGTGTCGTGTCGCTCATCAAAATACTCTCACTGCCTTCACCCGTGTCGTGTCGCTCAGCAAAATACTCTCACTGCCTTCACCCGTGTCGTGTCGCTCATCAAAATACTCTCACTGCCTTCACCCGTGTCGTGTCGCTCAGCAAAATACTCTCACTGCCTTCACCCGTGTCGTGTCGCTCATCAAAATACTCTCACTGCCTTCACCCGTGTCGTGTCGCTCATCAAAATACTCTCACTGCCTTCACCCGTGTCGTGTCGCTCAGCAAAATACTCTCACTGCCTTCACCCGTGTCGTGTCGCTCATCAAAATACTCTCACTGCCTTCACCCGTGTCGTGTCGCTCATCAAAATACTCTCACTGCCTTCACCCGTGTCGTGCCACTGAACTGACGCTGCTCACCGACACACAGGACCTCTGCTCCCCTGCTACACGAATCCCCCGTGTCATATCAGTCATCAGGACCCCACCGTGTCCAGTGACTCGAGATCCCCCACTGCATCATATTACGCGACGGCGCGACCCGGGGGCGGCATATTTCCCAAGTGTATACAGCTGGCGGGCGTATTGGGGAATAGCAACCCCTTGGGAGTCAGTCAAAAATATAGATATTGCTTTGATTTTTTTTGGGGACATCGTCCATACTTGGTTCTCCAATATGTCTTCCGGTTTTTGAATATGTTTGAAAAGATTGATTTTGGGAAATTGTTCCCCCAAAAATGATTTTTCGAGTAACAATTTCCCCAAAACAAACTTTTCAAAAATACTCAAAAAGCGGAAGATATATTGGAGAACCAAGTATGGAGGATACCCCCCGACCCAAAAAATCAAAGCAATATCTATATTTTTCACTGACTTATGTCTCCCTAAGTGGTTGCTATTTCCAAACACGCCCGCCAGCTGTATACACTTTTGGAAATATGCAGCCGGGCGCTCACTGAGAGCTAGAACGGCGTCCGCATCACCGAACAAAAACAGGAAAATACGGAATTGGCGCAAATATGCGCAGCTACTTTCTTCGCATCCATTATCTAGAGACCCTGGGGAGTCGCTGAGTGGCAAAATCTTCGCGGTACTCGATGGGCCTTTTTTGTAGCTCTACTCAATCTTCTGCAAGTTTTAAAAAAAAAAATGCTTGATTTACTCCTCCGAAATACACAGTCCAAAATGATTAACAATTTACAGCTTGTCTTTTTTTTACGGTAGCTGGCATAATCAGATGGGCCAAAACATCCCGTGGTAAGATTATTTTGATGATGGGATCACCTTATCCTGACTTACAACAACACGTACTTACCTGATATTGTCGCCGCTTCAAAGCCATAAATTAACATTACGACATTGGTTGACTTTGGAGGCAAATTGCATCAATAAGTTGTCAGGGACACAAATAAGCAGCACCATCGAATGCGCCGTCCATTTTTGCGTGTGGTGCTATGTTCAAAACCTGTAAAATCAAAAACTGACTTTTTCGCTTTATCGGCGGTTTTGAAGGTCAGCACTCTGTGCATTGGTGAGAACGCGCTGCAGGAGCAGCTCGTACATGCATCGATCGTAGGTGACGGTGACCACCGCGCTGCAGGAGCAGCTCGTACATGCATCGCTCGTAGGTGACCACCGCGCTGCAGGAGCCTCGTACATGCATCGCTCGTAGGTGACCACCGCGCTGCAGGAGCCTCGTGCATGCATCGCTCGTATAGGTGACCACCGCGCTGCAGGAGCAGCTCGTACATGCATCTCTCGTAGGTGACCACCGCGCTGCAGGAGCCTCGTGCATGCATCGCTCGTAGGTGACCACCGCGCTGCAGGAGCCTCGTACATGCATCGCTCGTATAGGTGACCACCGTGCTGCAGGAGCCTCGTACATGCATCGCTCGTAGGTGACCACCGCGCTGCAGGAGCCTCGTACATGCATCGCTCGTATAGGTGACTACCGTGCTGCAGGAGCCTCGTACATGCATCGCTCGTAGGTGACCACCGCGCTGCAGGAGCCTCGTACATGCATCGCTCGTATAGGTGACGGTGACCACCGCGCTGCAGGAGCCTCGTGCATGCATCGCTCGTAGGTGACCACCGCGCTGAAGAAGCAGCGTGACCACCGCGCCGAAGGAGCAGCTCGTACATGCATCGCTCGTAGGTGACCACATTTTGGGCACCACTGATAGAACTTCATGGCACTGAAAAAAAACAAATGACACCGTCAAAAAGTCCGCCCCAGAGAGGTGTTTTGCAACACCTCCTTAGGGTATCGAACACTAAAAAAAGGCGTAAAAAAGTCAGACTCTACAAAATGGTGAATTCAGGTGGTAAAATGACTATCACTATCGAATTCTATGCGTAAAAGCATCCATAAATCATGTGCTGCATGACTTTCGTAGATATTTTGTGTGTAGTGACCTTTTGTGACCTGACCTTGACCTTGATCTTTTCCAACGATCTCACTTTAGCTCATGTGGGATATGTATCATACCGTTGACAGGACTTTGGGTGATCATAGGTGCAATCGAAGGCCATGGATGGCAAGTATTGTCCATAAGTTCAAATACCTCGATTTTTTTTTCTAGCCGCCACCCATTAATAGGTGACCAGGAGTGCCCCCACCCACGATCCCAACGACGCACGACACCTTTCATTAACACCAGAGAACAAAAGAGAAAATGTCGCGGCACTCCCAGCTAAGAAATGGAAACAAACATACAAAAGCATATGAGGAGAGGTAGTTTCATTTTGACGTTTGACTTGACCGTGACTTGACATGTGACCTAAATTTGACATTTTTAAGTTTGCGTTAGGTTTATCTCATTGAGCGCTTTCGAATTCCGCCTTGCGCGTTCCGCTGCGATCATTGGTTCTGAAGATACTAGGGGGCTACCCCCCCCCCCCCCCCCCCCCAGTGAGTCGTGTTACAGGATATACCCCAGTGACTGCCGGGTTGTGTTACACTGTAGCGAAACTATGCCGCTTTGTTATGATGAAGTCACATACTCGCGATGTTATGACGCTATCTTTCGTTGGAAGTGTTACACTGCCGCAGCGTGCCGTCGGTCACATTGTTACAACAAACCGTCACACTTAATAATACAGATTATAACAACCAGTCATGCCCATGAATAAGTTCGTGTAAAATTGCGAACGATGCTCGCATAAAGCCGGAAAATAAATTGTTAAGGGAAATAATTACATTTTCCACAAAAATGGAGTGAGCACCCTAGGATAGTAGGTCAAGTTGCACGTAAATCCATTAACATAACGCATATAAATGTCTCTGACCGAAGTTATTTCAAATTGAAATCGCCAACCGCTCCACGCATTACACGGTAAGTTAGCAAGTACCTACTTGGCATATTTAAGGTACTTGCAAGCAGTCCTTGCTCGACTTTAATTTATATTTGAATACCATGGCTTAATGCATCTTCAACGTCTTTTATCTAATGCTACTATGGATTTATTTCAGCTCAAACATCAGTTATTAAATTCATTTAACACGCGCAGTGGAGAGGGGTATGCCACTAACACGCAGTGGACCTGGGGGGGGGGGCACTTTAGTGCCCCCCCCCCCTAAGATCTCCGAAAGTATGAGAGATGAAACTTGCAGAACTTGCAAACTGCTGAAACTTGAATGATGAAACTTGCAGGGTAGGTATGTGCTATGATGATCTACATTTCGTTTTTTTTTACCTTCGGTCAATATTTTCAAGGTCAAACGGGGTCACGAAGGTCAAATCTGGCCAAATGTCACAATTTTTGGAATTTGACCTTTGTGACGTCACAGGTCATCGGACGGCGAGGTCAGCGTGTCTCAGTGCACTGTGGTCAGCAGTGTCGGACGGCGAGGTCAGCGTGTCTCAGTGCACTGTGGTCATCTGTGTCGAACGGCGAGGTCAGCGTGTCTCAGTGCACTGTGGTCATCTGTGTCGAACGGCGAGGTCAGCGTGTCTCAGTGCACTGTGGTCATCTGTGTCGGACGGCGAGATCAGCGTGTCTCAGTGCACTGTGGTCAGCAGTGTCGGACGGCGAGGTCAGCGTATCTCAGTGCACTGTGGTCATCTGTGTCGGACGGCGAGGTCAGCGTGTCTCAGTGCATTACACAGCAGTGTCGGACGGCGAGGTCAGCGTGTCTCAGTGCACTGTGGTCATCTGTGTCGGACGGCGAGGTCAGCGTGTCTCAGTGCACTACACAGCAGTGTCGGACGGCGAGGTCAGCGTGTCTCAGTGCACTGTGGTCATCTGTGTCGGACGGCGAGGTCAGCGTGTCTCAGTGCACTACACAGCAGTGTCGGACGGCGAGGTCAGCGTGTCTCAGTGCACTGTGGTCATCTGTGTCGGACGGCGAGGTCAGCGTGTCTCGGTGCACTGTGGTCATCTGTGTCGGACGGCGAGGTCAGCGTGTCTCAGTGCACTACACAGCAGTGTCGGACGGCGAGGTCAGCGTGTCTCAGTGCACTGTGGTCATCTGTGTCGGACGGCGTGGTCAGCGTGTCTCAGTGCACTACACAGCAGTGTCGGACGGCGAGATCAGCGTGTCTCAGTGCACTGTGGTCATCTGTGTCGGACGGCGAGGTCAGCGTGTCTCAGTGCACTACACAGCAGTGTCGGAAGGCGAGGTCAGCGTGTCTCAGTGCACTGTGGTCATCTGTGTCGCACGGCGAGGTCAGCGTGTCTCAGTGCACTACACAGCAGTGTCGGACGGCGAGGTCAGCGTGTCTCAGTGTACTACACAGCAGTGTCGGACGGCGAGGTCAGCGTGTCTCAGTGCACTGTGGTCAGCAGTGTCGGACGGCGAGGTCAGCGTGTCTCAGTGCACTGTGGTCATCTGTGTCGGACGGCGAGGTCAGCGTGTCTCAGTGCACTGTGGTCATCTGTGTCGAACGGCGAGGTCAGCGTGTCTCAGTGCACTGTGGTCATCTGTGTCGGACGGCGACATCAGCGTGTCTCAGTGCACTGTGATCAGCAGTGTCGGACGGCGAGGTCAGCGTGTCTCAGTGCACTGTGGTCATCTGTGTCGGACGGCGAGGTCAGCGTGTCTCAGTGCATTACACAGCAGTGTCGGACGGCGAGGTCAGCGTGTCTCAGTGCACTGTGGTCATCTGTGTCGGACGGCGAGGTCAGCGTGTCTCAGTGCACTGTGGTCATCTGTGTCGGACGGCGAGGTCAGCGTGTCTCAGTGCACTACACAGCAGTGTCGGACGGCGAGGTCAGCGTGTCTCAGTGCACTACACAGCAGTGTCGGACGGCGAGGTCAGCGTGTCTCAGTGCACTACACAGCAGTGTCGGACGGCGAGGTCAGCGTGTCTCAGTGCACTGTGGTCATCTGTGTCGAACGGCGAGGTCAGCGTGTCTCAGTGCACTACACAGCAGTGTCGGACGGCGAGGTCAGCGTGTCTCAGTGCACTGTGGTTATCTGTGTCGGACGGCGAGATCAGCATGTCCCAGTGCACTGTGGTCATCTGTGTCGGACGGCGAGGTCAGCGTGTCTCAGTGCACTACACAGCATTGTCGGACGGCGAGGTCAGCGTGTCTCAGTGCACTACACAGCAGTGTCGGACGGCGAGGTCAGCGTGTCTCAGTGCACTGTGGTCAGCAGTGTCGGACGGCGAGGTCAGCGTGTCTCAGTGCACTGTGGTCATCTGTGTCGGACGGCGAGGTCAGCGTGTCTCAGTGCACTGTGGTCATCTGTGTCGGACGGCGAGGTCAGCGTGTCTCAGTGCACTGTGGTCATCTGTGTCGGACGGCGAGATCAGCGTGTCTCAGTGCACTGTGGTCAGCAGTGTCGGACGGCGAGGTCAGCGTGTCTCAGTGCACTGTGGTCATCTGTGTCGGACGGCGAGGTCAGCGTGTCTCAGTGCACTACACAGCAGTGTCGGACGGCGAGGTCAGCGTGTCTCAGTGCACTGTGGTCATCTGTGTCGGACGGCGAGGTCAGCGTGTCTCAGTGCACTACACAGCAGTGTCGGACGGCGAGGTCAGCGTGTCTCAGTGCACTACACAGCAGTGTCGGACGGCGAGGTCAGCGTGTCTCAGTGCACTGTGGTTATCTGTGTCGGACGGCGAGATCAGCGTGTCTCAGTGCACTGTGGTCATCTGTGTCGGACGGCGAGGTCAGCGTGTCTCAGTGCACTACACATCAGTGTCGGACGGCGAGGTCAGCGTGTCTCAGTGCACTACACAGCAGTGTCGGACGGCGAGGTCAGCGTGTCTCAGTGCACTACACAGCAGTGTCGGACGGCGAGATCAGCGTGTCTCAGTGCACTGTGGTCATCTGTGTCGGACGGCGAGGTCAGCGTGTCTCAGTGCACTGTGGTCATCTGTGTCGGACGGCGAGGTCAGCGTGTCTCAGTGCACTACACAGCAGTGTCGGACGGCGAGGTCAGCGTGTCTCAGTGCACTGTGGTCATCTGTGTCGGACGGCGAGGTCAGCGTGTCTCAGTGCACTACGCAGCAGTGTCGGACGGCGAGGTCAGCGTGTGTGTCTCAGTGCACACTGACTCAGTGGCAGTTTCGGACGGCGAGGTCAGCGTGTGTGTCTCAGTGCACACTGACTCAGTGGCAGTGTCGGACGGCGAGGTCAGCGTGTGTGTATCAGTGCACACTGACTCAGTGGCAGTGTCGGACGGCGAGGTCAGCGTGTGTGTCTCAGGGCACACTGACTCAGTGGCAGTGTCGGACGGCGAGGTCAGCGTGTGTGTCTCAGTGCACACTGACTCAGTGGCAGTGTCGGACGGCGAGGTCAGCGTGTGTGTCTCAGGGCACACTGACTCAGTGGCAGTGTCGGACGGCGAGGTCAGCGTGTGTGTCTCAGGGCACACTGAGTCAGTGGCAGTGTCGGACGGCGAGGTCAGCGTGTGTGTCTCAGGGCACACTGACTCAGTGGCAGTGTCGGACGGCGAGGTCAGCGTGTGTGTCTCAGGGCACACTGACTCAGTGGCAGTGTCGGACGGCGAGGTCAGCGTGTGTGTCTCAGGGCACACTGACTCAGTGGCAGTGTCGGACGGCGAGGTCAGCGTGTGTGTCTCAGGGCACACTGACTCAGTGGCAGTGTCGGACGGCGAGGTCAGCGTGTGTGTCTCAGGGCACACTGACTCAGTGGCAGTGTCGGACGGCGAGGTCAGCGTGTGTGTCTCAGGGCACACTGACTCAGTGGCAGTGTCGGACGGCGAGGTCAGCGTGTGTGTCTCAGGGCACACTGACTCAGTGGCAGTGTCGGACGGCGAAGTCAGCGTGTGTGTCTCAGGGCACACTGACTCAGTGGCAGTGTCGGACGGCGAGGTCAGCGTGTGTGTCTCAGGGCGCACTGACTCAGTGGCAGTGTCGGACGGCGAGGTCAGCGTGTGTGTCTCAGGGCACACTGACTCAGTGGCAGTGTCGGACGGCGAGGTCAGCGTGTGTGTCTCAGGGCACACTGACTCAGTGGCAATGTCGGACGGCGAGGTCAGCGTGTGTGTCGCAGGGCACACTGACTCAGTGGCAGTGTCGGACGGCGAGGTCAGCGTGTGTGTCTCAGGGAACACTGATTCAGTGGCAGTGTCGGACGGCGAGGTCAGCGTGTGTGTCTCAGTGCACACTGACTCAGTGGCAGTGTCGGACGGCGAGGTCAGCGTGTGTGTCTCAGGGCACACTGACTCAGTGGCAGTGTCGGACGGCGAGGTCAGCGTGTGTGTCTCAGGGCACACTGACTCAGTGGCAGTGTCGGACGGCGAGGT
This sequence comes from Chirona hameri, assembly GCA_036785665.1. Lineage (NCBI taxonomy): Eukaryota > Metazoa > Arthropoda > Thecostraca > Balanomorpha > Balanidae > Chirona > Chirona hameri. Next base: position 40,847 of record JAXIVJ010009857.1, read on the forward strand.
CAGCGTGTGTGTCTCAGTGCACACTGACTCAGTGGCAGTGTCGGACGGCGAGGTCAGCGTGTGTGTCTCAGGGCACACTGACTCAGTGGCAGTGTCGGACGGCGAGGTCAGCGTGTGTGTCTCAGGGCACACTGACTCAGTGGCAGTGTCGGACGGCGAGGTCAGCGTGTGTGTCTCAGGGCACACTGACTCAGTGGCAGTGTCGGACGGCGAGGTCAGCGTGTGTGTCTCAGGGCACACTGACTCAGTGGCAGTGTCGGACGGCGAGGTCAGCGTGTGTGTCTCAGGGCACACTGACTCAGTGGCAGTGTCGGACGGCGAGGTCAGCGTGTGTGTCTCAGGGCACACTGACTCAGTGGCAGTGTCGGACGGCGAGGTCAGCGTGTGTGTCTCAGGGCACACTGACTCAGTGGCAGTGTCGGACGGCGAGGTCAGCGTGTGTGTCTCAGGGCACACTGACTCAGTGGCAGTGTCGGACGGCGAGGTCAGCGTGTGTGTCTCAGGGCGCACTGACTCAGTGGCAGTGTCGGACGGCGAGGTCAGCGTGTGTGTCTCAGGGCACACTGACTCAGTGGCAGTGTCGGACGGCGAGGTCAGCGTGTGTGTCTCAGGGCACACTGACTCAGTGGCAATGTCGGACGGCGAGGTCAGCGTGTGTGTCGCAGGGCACACTGACTCAGTGGCAGTGTCGGACGGCGAGGTCAGCGTGTGTGTATCAGTGCACACTGACTCAGTGGCAGTGTCGGACGGCGAGGTCAGCGTGTGTGTCTCAGTGCACACTGACTCAGTGGCAGTGTCGGACGGCGAGGTCAGCGTATGTGTATCAGGGCACACTGACTCAGTGGCAGTGTCGGACGGCGAGGTCTGCGTGTGTGTCTCAGGGCACACTGACTCAGTGGCAGTGTCGGACGGCGAGGTCAGCGTATGTGTATCAGGGCACACTGACTCAGTGGCAGTGTCGGACGGCGAGGTCAGCGTGTGTGTCTCAGGGCACACTGACTCAGTGGCAGTGTCGGACGGCGAGGTCAGCGTGTGTGTCTCAGGGCACACTGACTCAGTGGCAGTGTCGGACGGCGAGGTCAGCGTGTGTGTCTCAGGGCACACTGATTCAGTGGCAGTGTCGGACGGCGAGGTCAGCGTATGTGTATCAGGGCACACTGATTCAGTGGCAGTGTCGGACGGCGAGGTCAGCGTGTGTGTCTCAGGGCACACTGACTCAGTGGCAGTGTCGGACGGCGAGGTCAGCGTGTGTGTCTCAGGGCACACTGACTCAGTGGCAGTGTCGGACGGCGAGGTCAGCGTGTGTGTCTCAGTGCACACTGACTCAGTGGCAGTGTCGGACGGCGAGGTCAGCGTGTGTGTCTCAGGGCACACTGACTCAGTGGCAGTGTCGGACGGCGAGGTCAGCGTGTGTGTCTCAGTGCACACTGACTCAGTGGCAGTGTCGGACGGCGAGGTCAGCGTGTGTGTCTCAGTGCACACTGACTCAGTGGCAGTGTCGGACGGCGAGGTCAGCGTGTGTGTCTCAGTGCACACTGACTCAGTGGCAGTGTCGGACGGCGAGGTCAGCGTGTGTGTCTCAGGGCACACTGACTCAGTGGCAGTGTCGGACGGCGAGGTCAGCGTGTGTGTCTCAGTGCACACTGACTCAGTGGCAGTGTCGGACGGCGAGGTCAGCGTGTGTGTCTCAGTGCACACTGACTCAGTGGCAGTGTCGGACGGCGAGGTCAGCGTGTGTGTCTCAGTGCACACTGACTCAGTGGCAGTGTCGGACGGCGAGGTCAGCGTGTGTGTCTCAGGGCACACTGACTCAGTGGCAGTGTCGGACGGCGAGGTCAGCGTGTGTGTCTCAGGGCACACTGACTCAGTGGCAGTGTCGGACGGCGAGGTCAGCGTGTGTGTCTCAGGGCACACTGATTCAGTGGCAGTGTCGGACGGCGAGGTCAGCGTATGTGTATCAGGGCACACTGATTCAGTGGCAGTGTCGGACGGCGAGGTCAGCGTGTGTGTCTCAGGGCACACTGACTCAGTGGCAGTGTCGGACGGCGAGGTCAGCGTGTGTGTCTCAGGGCACACTGACTCAGTGGCAGTGTCGGACGGCGAGGTCAGCGTGTGTGTCTCAGTGCACACTGACTCAGTGGCAGTGTCGGACGGCGAGGTCAGCGTGTGTGTCTCAGTGCACACTGACTCAGTGGCAGTGTCGGACGGCGAGGTCAGCGTGTGTGTCTCAGTGCACACTGACTCAGTGGCAGTGTCGGACGGCGAGGTCAGCGTGTGTGTCTCAGTGCACACTGACTCAGTGGCAGTGTCGGACGGCGAGGTCAGCGTGTGTGTCTCAGTGCACACTGACTCAGTGGCAGTGTCGGACGGCGAGGTCAGCGTATGTGTATCAGGGCACACAGACTCAGTGGCAGTGTCTGACGGCGAGTTCAGCGTATGTGTATCAGGGCACACTGATTCAGTGGCAGTGTCGGACGGCGAGGTCAGCGTGTGTGTCTCAGGGCACACTGACTCAGTGGCAGTGTCGGACGGCGAGGTCAGCGTGTGTGTCTCAGGGCACACTGACTCAGTGGCAGTGTCGGACGGCGAGGTCAGCGTGTGTGTCTCAGTGCACACTGATTCAGTGGCAGTGTCGGACGGCGAGGTCAGCGTGTGTGTCTCAGGGCACACTGACTCAGTGGCAGTGTCGGACGGCGAGGTCAGCGTGTGTGTCTCAGGGCACACTGATTCAGTGGCAGTGTCGGACGGCGAGGTCAGCGTGTGTGTATCAGTGCACACTGACTCAGTGGCAGTGTCGGACGGCGAGGTCAGCGTGTGTGTCTCAGGGCACACTGACTCAGTGGCAGTGTCGGACGGCGAGGTCAGCGTGTGTGCATCAGGGCACACTGACTCAGTGGCAGTGTCGGACGGCGAGGTCAGCGTGTGTGTCTCAGGGCACACTGACTCAGTGGCAGTGTCGGACGGCGAGGTCAGCGTGTGTGTCTCAGGGCACACTGATTCAGTGGCAGTGTCGGACGGCGAGGTCAGCGTGTGTGTATCAGTGCACACTGACTCAGTGCCAGTGTCGGACGGCGAGGTCAGCGTGTGTGTCTCAGGGCACACTGACTCAGTGGCAGTGTCGGACGGCGAGGTCAGCGTGTGTGTCTCAGGGCACACTGACTCAGTGGCAGTGTCTGACGGCGAGGTCAGCGTGTGTGTCTCAGGGCACACTGACTCAGTGGCAGTGTCTGACGGCGAGGTCAGCGTGTGTGTCTCAGGGCACACTGACTCAGTGGCAGTGTCGGACGGCGAGGTCAGCGTGTGTGTCTCAGTGCACACTGACTCAGTGGCAGTGTCTGACGGCGAGGTCAGCGTATGTGTCTCAGGGCACACTGATTCAGTGGCAGTGTCGGACGGCGAGGTCAGCGTGTGTGTCTCAGGGCACACTGACTCAGTGGCAGTGTCTGACGGCGAGGTCAGCGTGTGTGTCTCAGGGCACACTGACTCAGTGGCAGTGTCGGACGGAGAGGTCAGCGTGTGTGTCTCAGGGCACACTGACTCAGTGGCAGTGTCGGACGGCGAGGTCAGCGTGTGTGTATCAGGGCACACTGACTCAGTGGCAGTGTCGGACGGCGAGGTCAGCGTGTGTGTCTCAGGGCACACTGACTCAGTGGCAGTGTCGGACGGCGAGGTCAGCGTGTGTGTATCAGGGCACACTGACTCAGTGGCAGTGTCGGACGGCGAGGTCAGCGTGTGTGTCTCAGGGCACACTGACTCAGTGGCAGTGTCGGACGGCGAGGTCAGCGTGTGTGTCTCAGGGCACACTGACTCAGTGGCAGTGTCGGACGGCGAGGTCAGCGTGTGTGTCTCAGGGCACACTGACTCAGTGGCAGTGTCTGACGGCGAGGTCAGCGTGTGTGTCTCAGGGCACACTGACTCAGTGGCAGTGTCGGACGGCGAGGTCAGCGTGTGGTGTATCAGGGCACACTGACTCAGTGGCAGTGTCGGACGGCGAGGTCAGCGTGTGTGTCTCAGGGCACACTGACTCAGTGGCAGTGTCGGACGGCGAGGTCAGCGTGTGTGTATCAGGGCACACTGACTCAGTGGCAGTGTCGGACGGCGAGGTCAGCGTGTGTGTCTCAGGGCACACTGACTCAGTGGCAGTGTCGGACGGCGAGGTCAGCGTGTGTGTCTCAGGGCACATTGATTCAGTGGCAGTGTCGGACGGCGAGGTCAGCGTATGTGTATCAGGGCACACTGACTCAGTGGCAGTGTCGGACGGCGAGGTCAGCGTGTGTGTCTCAGGGCACACTGACTCAGTGGCAGTGTCGGACGGCGAGGTCAGCGTGTGTGTATCAGGGCACACTGACTCAGTGGCAGTGTCGGACGGCGAGGTCAGCGTGTGTGTCTCAGGGCACACTGACTCAGTGGCAGTGTCGGACGGCGAGGTCAGCGTGTGTGTCTCAGGGCACACTGACTCAGTGGCAGTGTCGGACGGCGAGGTCAGCGTGTGTGTATCAGGGCACACTGACTCAGTGGCAGTGTCGGACGGCGAGGTCAGCGTGTGTGTCTCAGGGCACACTGACTCAGTGGCAGTGTCGGACGGCGAGGTCAGCGTGTGTGTATCAGGGCACACTGATTCAGTGGCAGTGTCGGACGGCGAGGTCAGCGTGTGTGTCTCAGGGCACACTGACTCAGTGGCAGTGTCGGACGGCGAGGTCAGCGTGTTTGTCTCAGGGCACACTGACTCAGTGGCAGTGTCGGACGGCGAGGTCAGCGTGTGTGTCTCAGGGCACACTGACTCAGTGGCAGTGTCGGACGGCGAGGTCAGCGTGTGTGTCTCAGGGCACACTGACTCAGTGGCAGTGTCGGACGGCGAGGTCAGCGTGTGTGTCTCAGGGCACACTGACTCAGTGGCAGTGTCGGACGGCGAGGTCAGCGTGTGTGTCTCAGGGCACACTGACTCAGTGGCAGTGTCTGACGGCGAGGTCAGCGTGTGTGTCTCAGGGCACACTGACTCAGTGGCAGTGTCGGACGGCGAGGTCAGCGTGTGTGTCTCAGGGCACACTGACTCAGTGGCAGTGTCGGACGGCGAGGTCAGCGTATGTGTATCAGGGCACACTGACTCAGTGGCAGTGTCTGACGGCGAGGTCAGCGTGTGTGTATCAGGGCACACTGACTCAGTGGCAGTGTCGGACGGCGAGGTCAGCGTGTGTGTCTCAGGGCACACTGACTCAGTGGCAGTGTCGGACGGCGAGGTCAGCGTGTGTGTATCAGGGCACACTGACTCAGTGGCAGTGTCGGACGGCGAGGTCAGCGTGTGTGTCTCAGGGCACACTGACTCAGTGGCAGTGTCGGACGGCGAGGTCAGCGTGTGTGTCTCAGGGCACACTGATTCAGTGGCAGTGTCGGACGGCGAGGTCAGCGTGTGTGTATCAGGGCACACTGACTCAGTGGCAGTGTCGGACGGCGAGGTCAGCGTGTGTGTCTCAGGGCACACTGACTCAGTGGCAGTGTCGGACGGCGAGGTCAGCGTGTGTGTCTCAGGGCACACTGACTCAGTGGCAGTGTCGGACGGCGAGGTCAGCGTGTGTGTCTCAGGGCACACTGACTCAGTGGCAGTGTCGGACGGCGAGGTCAGCGTGTGTGTCTCAGGGCACACTGACTCAGTGGCAGTGTCGGACGGCGAGGTCAGCGTGTGTGTCTCAGGGCACACTGACTCAGTGGCAGTGTCGGACGGCGAGGTCAGCGTGTGTGTCTCAGGGCACACTGACTCAGTGGCAGTGTCGGACGGCGAGGTCAGCGTGTGTGTCTCAGGGCACACTGACTCAGTGGCAGTGTCGGACGGCGAGGTCAGCGTGTGTGTCTCAGGGCACACTGACTCAGTGGCAGTGTCTGACGGCGAGGTCAGCGTGTGTGTATCAGGGCACACTGACTCAGTGGCAGTGTCGGACGGCGAGGTCAGCGTGTGTGTCTCAGGGAACACTGACTCAGTGGCAGTGTCGGACGGCGAGGTCAGCGTGTGTGTATCAGGGCACACTGACTCAGTGGCAGTGTCGGACGGCGAGGTCAGCGTGTGTGTCTCAGGGCACACTGACTCAGTGGCAGTGTCGGACGGCGAGGTCAGCGTGTGTGTCTCAGGGCACACTGACTCAGTGGCAGTGTCTGACGGCGAGGTCAGCGTGTGTGTCTCAGGGCACACTGACTCAGTGGCAGTGTCGGACGGCGAGGTCAGCGTGTGTGTCTCAGGGCACACTGACTCAGTGGCAGTGTCTGACGGCGAGGTCAGCGTGTGTGTCTCAGGGCACACTGACTCAGTGGCAGTGTCGGACGGCGAGGTCAGCGTGTGTGTCTCAGGGCACACTGACTCAGTGGCAGTGTCTGACGGCGAGGTCAGCGTGTGTGTCTCAGGGCACACTGACTCAGTGGCAGTGTCGGACGGCGAGGTCAGCGTGTGTGTCTCAGGGCACACTGACTCAGTGGCAGTGTCTGACGGCGAGGTCAGCGTGTGTGGCACACTGACTCAGTGGCAGTGTCGGACGGCGAGGTCAGCGTGTGTGTCTCAGGGCACACTGACTCAGTGGCAGTGTCGGACGGCGAGGTCAGCGTGTGTGTCTCAGGGCACACTGACTCAGTGGCAGTGTCTGACGGCGAGGTCAGCGTGTGTGTCTCAGGGCACACTGACTCAGTGGCAGTGTCGGACGGCGAGGTCAGCGTGTGTGTCTCAGGGCACACTGACTCAGTGGCAGTGTCTGACGGCGAGGTCAGCGTGTGTCGGCACACTGACTCAGTGGCAGTGTCGGACGGCGAGGTCAGCGTGTGTGTCTCAGGGCACACTGACTCAGTGTCAGTGTCGGACGGCGAGGTCAGCGTGTGTGTCTCAGGGCACACTGACTCAGTGGCAGTGTCGGACGGCGAGGTCAGCGTGTGTGTCTCAGGGCACACTGACTCAGTGGCAGTGTCGGACGGCGAGGTCAGCGTGTGTGTCTCAGGGCACACTGACTCAGTGGCAGTGTCGGACGGCGAGGTCAGCGTGTGTGTCTCAGGGCACACTGACTCAGTGGCAGTGTCGGACGGCGAGGTCAGCGTGTGTGTCTCAGGGCACACTGACTCAGTGGCAGTGTCTGACGGCGAGGTCAGCGTGTGTGTCTCAGGGCACACTGACTCAGTGGCAGTGTCGGACGGCGAGGTCAGCGTGTGTGTCTCAGGGCACACTGACTCAGTGGCAGTGTCTGACGGCGAGGTCAGCGTGTGTGTCTCAGGGCACACTGACTCAGTGGCAGTGTCGGACGGCGAGGTCAGCGTGTGTGTCTCAGGGCACACTGACTCAGTGGCAGTGTCTGACGGCGAGGTCAGCGTGTGTCAGGCACACTGACTCAGTGGCAGTGTCGGACGGCGAGGTCAGCGTGTGTGTCTCAGGGCACACTGACTCAGTGGCAGTGTCGGACGGCGAGGTCAGCGTGTGTGTCTCAGGGCACACTGACTCAGTGGCAGTGTCTGACGGCGAGGTCAGCGTGTGTGTCTCAGGGCACACTGACTCAGTGGCAGTGTCGGACGGCGAGGTCAGCGTGTGTGTCTCAGGGCACACTGACTCAGTGGCAGTGTCTGACGGCGAGGTCAGCGTGTGTGGCACACTGACTCAGTGGCAGTGTCGGACGGCGAGGTCAGCGTGTGTGTCTCAGGGCACACTGACTCAGTGGCAGTGTCGGACGGCGAGGTCAGCGTGTGTGTCAGGGCACACTGACTCAGTGGCAGTGTCGGACGGCGAGGTCAGCGTGTGTGTCTCAGGGCACACTGACTCAGTGGCAGTGTCGGACGGCGAGGTCAGCGTGTGTGTCTCAGGGCACACTGACTCAGTGGCAGTGTCGGACGGCGAGGTCAGCGTGTGTGTCTCAGGGCACACTGACTCAGTGGCAGTGTCGGACGGCGAGGTCAGCGTGTGTGTCTCAGGGCACACTGACTCAGTGGCAGTGTCGGACGGCGAGGTCAGCGTGTGTGTCTCAGGGCACACTGACTCAGTGGCAGTGTCGGACGGCGAGGTCAGCGTGTGTGTCTCAGGGCACACTGACTCAGTGGCAGTGTCGGACGGCGAGGTCAGCGTGTGTGTCTCAGGGCACACTGACTCAGTGGCAGTGTCGGACGGCGAGGTCAGCGTGTGTGTCTCAGTGCACACTGACTCAGTGGCAGTGTCGGACGGCGAGGTCAGCGTGTGTGTCTCAGGGCACACTGACTCAGTGGCAGTGTCGGACGGCGAGGTCAGCGTGTGTGTCTCAGGGCACACTGACTCAGTGGCAGTGTCGGACGGCGAGGTCAGCGTGTGTGTCTCAGGGCACACTGACTCAGTGGCAGTGTCGGACGGCGAGGTCAGCGTGGGTGTCTCAGGGCACACTGACTCAGTGGCAGTGTCGGACGGCGAGGTCAGCGTGTGTGTCTCAGGGCACACTGACTCAGTGGCAGTGTCGGACGGCGAGGTCAGCGTGTGTGTCTCAGGGCACACTGACTCAGTGGCAGTGTCGGACGGCGAGGTCAGCGTGTGTGTCTCAGGGCACACTGACTCAGTGGCAGTGTCGGACGGCGAGGTCAGCGTGTGTGTCTCAGGGCACACTGACTCAGTGGCAGTGTCGGACGGC
>JAXIVJ010009858.1:0-49453 GCA_036785665.1 Chirona hameri
CTCTTTTCTCTCTTTCTCTCTTTCTCTCCTTTTCTCTTTCTTCCCTCCTTTCTCCTCTTCTCTCTTTCTCTTTTTCTCCCTCTCTCTTTCCTCTCTTTCTCTCCTTTCCTCTCCTTTCTTCTTTCTCTCTTTCTCTCTTTCTCTCTTTCTCTCTTTCTCTCTTATTCTCTCTTTTCTCTTTTCCTCTCTCTTTCCCTCCCTCTTTCACTTTGTCTCCCTCTTTCTCTCTTTCTCTCTATCTCTCTTCTCCTCTTCTCTCCTCTTTCCTCTTTCTCTCTTTCTCTCTTTCTCTGCTTTCTGCTTTCTCGCTATTCTCTTTCCCTTTCTCTTCCCTCTTTCCTCGTTCTCTTCTCTTTCTTTCTCTCTTTCCTCTTTCTCTCCTTTCTCTTTCTCTCTTCTCTTTCTCCTTTCTCTTCTCTTTCTCTTTCTCCTCTCTTTCTCTTCTCTTTCTCTTTCTCTTTCTCTTTCTCTTTCTCCTCGTTCTCTCTTTCTCTTGTCTCTGTCTCTGCTCTCCTTCATCTTAGCGTGACCCTTATTCGTGCTTGTCAAATGCTCAGCCTGGCGCATATATCCGTCGTGCATTGACCTGCATTAGTGCGTTATGCTTTATAGCTTTCAAATATTCTGATTAACCTGAACTATTTCGTCAATATTTCCATCTTTCAGGCCTATCCAACAATACAAACCATTATGAATAGATAAATTAAGCTATGTTGATCATATGCGTGAAATAATTAAATCATTTCACCCGCCTACTCAGGGATGCCGCCGGTGATTAGTTACGTGCGAGCACACCATCGCTGACAAGTTTCCTGTGACCTTTCCCCTTGGTGTCGGCTGTTGCTGCCTCCATGCTTCATCCCCGTGCCGTATGGCGGTCACAGCTTCTATCAGTATACATCACTCCTTTTGTTGTCCGCCCGCTTTCTACTCGTTTTCATATACATCATGAGGAGGCTTTCTCCGATAATACCGCATCACCACTGAAGCTTGACTTCAAAGTCTCTGAGATAAGTTGTGGATTCTCTGAGACCTTATCACACCCAGCCAATAATATCAGCCAGTGGGTGACTAATAATCCGTGACTCGCTGCCGCCTTCCGATTCTATCCATTCGTCGCTTTCCTCTGGCCACTGTCTTTAGATTCTATCACCCCCTGTCAACTTTTCCCTGTCACAGACAGCCAATGCCGTTTCATCTCTCGCCCAACGATGACAAAATGCCTAATCAACCCCTTCCTATCCGCCTACATTACAGCCGTTCCTCTCACCCACACCGTCTGGAATCTCACATCCCCGCCTCCGATTTCCCATCCCAGTGGTACCGACAGTCCCGGTGTGCCCGTGGTTCCGACAGCTCAGCACGCAGGGCGCAGACACAGTATGCATATTGGAGTGTCACCCATACCGCCCAGCTGATTGGTCTGGCCGCCTCTCCTCCCCTCCCCTCCCCTCCCTCCCCTCCCTCCCCAGCCGGTGCCCTCTGCGGACCTCTGACCTCGATCTGGCTCCGCCGCCCGGCCCCGATGCATATGGATACCACAACCGCCCTGGAGATAGATACCGTTTCCCCGGAGATATATACCACACCGTCCCGGAGACAGATGCCGTTTCCCCCGGGGATAGATACCGTTTCCCCCGGAGATAGAACCACACCGTCCCGGAGATAGATACCGTTTTCCCCGGGGATAGATACCGTTTCCCCCGGAGATAGAACCACACCGTCCCGGAGATAGATACCGTTTCCCCCCGGGGATAGATACCGTTTCCCCGGAGATAGATACCGTTTCCCCGGAGATAGATACCACACACCGTCCCGGAGATAGATACCACACCGTCCCGGAGACAGATGCCGTTTCCCCCGGAGATAGATACCGTTTCCCCCGGAGATAGATACCCCACCGTCCTGGAGATAGATACCGTTTCCCCCGGAGATAGATACCGTTTCCCCCGGAGATAGATACCCCACCGTCCTGGAGATAGATACCGTTTCCCCGGAGATAGATACCGTTCCCCCCGAGATAGATACCACACCGTCCCGGAGATAGATGCCGTTTCCGTCCCGACGGCGACCCCGGTCGTGAGGCACCGCTCACAAGTGCACGCGGCACGGAGACCGGCCTGACCAAGGTCAGATAGACAGGGGTACAGTGGGGGGGGGGGGGGGTGAACTGGTCCTGAAGCAATGCACATGGCCGAATGGATGCGTTACTGCTACGTTCGATCGGCGCGATTATGATTGGCTATACTCGGTCGCGGGTGGTTGCCCAACATATCGGGAGGTTTTCAGCACCGAAGGATTACAAAACTAGTGCGAAGGTAATCTCAGACGTCACCCAGGTGGCTGTTATGGTGTCGGGGGCGAATGTCACGCTGGTTCGCCGAGTCGATGGTACTCTGATAATATTATATTTGGTGAACAGAACATCTGTTTCGCCCTCAGATCAACCGTTGGTCCAGATTCAGAACGATGAGTCGTCAGGTTGGACCAGTCTTGAAGTGGTGGTCTGCTGGAACCTTCTGCAGTGCCTGAAGTGCGGACGGGCAGGCAGGGCCGGCCCCGCACACCGTTTGTTCCATACCTTACTCCGACACTGCCGCGCTCCAGTTAGGGAAACAGTTGGCCTCCCACTCAACTGTCACACTAGTAGTACCATGTCCATTAAATGGAGTGTTCCTACTCACATTGCTTATTTGGGGTTATTGACTCTGGTCTATAGAACATAATTTTCTGAATTGAACCATGACTTAATTTCTCCAGATTCACCCTAATCGCTGAGATATTCCAAAGACTCCAGGACCTTGCTATAGGAGCAAAAAGTTATCGGATAGACTCCAGAGGGTTTCCGCTACTAGAAGCACTGCAACTATCGATTAACCCGCGACTTACTGGGGGGGCTATTTCCCCCCTCCATTATTTTGTAATAACTCCTAACCAACACCAGTATTGTCACTAAACTTGCAGTACTTTCTCTCACATCAATTCTACAAATGTTGGCAAAAGTAAAAAGATGAGGTTATGATAGGTCAACCGGGAGTGACGTCAGAGTCACGTCATGTTCTTCGGTTTTTGTTGAAAAATAATGGTTTGTGGAAAACGCTGTCAAAGTACAATGTTTGAGATAAATGCAATTGTCTTAAATCAAATTACTGACAATAGACCGGGCTATCAAACTGCTATCACGGATGTTTTTTTTTCTCAAAATTTGAGAATCCAAATACATTTGTTTTCTCAGAATTTTCAACAAAAAATCAGAATTATCCAAAAACCGGAATACATGTGATCGAGACGTATTCTTTGAATATGTGTATCAAGTTTCAAGTCGATATCTTCAAAATGACTGACTTATGACTTTTAAATGACAAAAATCGATCACCTCACAGCATTACTATGTATAAAAAATGCATTTCCGTTTTTGCTTTTTACTTCTATTTATATGAGAAAAACAATGTTATAAGGTCATTTTTCGCGTTCTAGGCGAAAACAAACCCATAAACATGTGTTACAACGCCTAATGACCGTGATCTGCAGTTTGACCTCGTGACCTCGGATGACCTTGACCTGACCCAAGGTCATACACAGCTTAGAAATGGCACTTAGAAGTGTCAGACACACGAATCATACCGATTTATCGACTACTTATGCGTTTAATATCGCAATTTTGCGCGACAATTCCATCCATCGAGACCTTTTGACACGGTCAAACATTTTGTACTTGACCTGACCTGTGACGTCATTAGTGACCCCGAGGTTAACAGTATTGTGTTTCCCTCGGTAAATTTCCCAGGGATATCGAATGCCGTTTGAATTGTTACAATCGGTCCAGTAGTCCCGGAGATCCGAGGGGGGGGCAAAAAATAGCCCCCCCCCCCAGTAAGCCGCGTTATGGAATATACCCCAGTAACTCGCGGGTTAAACTGCTAACATATCGTTAGCGCCAGACTGGTTATTGATTCAACTTTTTTGGAACGATTCAATCATGATTTGGAATCTAAATGATTAAATCACCGTTCGATTCACGGACACAATTTTGAGAATTGATTATTTCCGATTCAAAGAATAAAAAAAAAATATTTTAATCCATTCACGTTTGATTCAACATTTAAATATATGTGGTTAATTTATATAAAATAAATAAAAATCGAAACATACATATATATGAGCATTAAAACACTGTTACAGCAATACTATTTCAGTATAAATGAATATCGCAACTGGGACTGCATGTATTTGCACAATGTATCAGTGTACTTGAATCGTTAAGAATCGTTAAATCTTTTGATTCAATCAGCCTTCATTTGATGCGGGTTTGATTCAATCACGATTCATGAATCAACAGATCTGGTGGTGAATCAATTATTTTTCAATTGAAGGAATTTGTATTGAACGATTCCAATCGATTCAATCAGTGTCGAATCAATAACTATAGTCTGGTTAGCGCCGGTCAATAGCAATTCGACAAAACCGCTCGTGCGCGCTGATAGCAGCAGCTGCGCAGTACCGTCTGCCCCCCCCCCCCCCCCAGTACCGTCTGTCCCCCTGATCGCAACGCTTGATGGCCATTGTTCGACGAAGATATCAATTTAGAGGTACGAAACTTGCAAATAATAAAGTTCACAGTGGCAAGAACATGCTGTGCAAAACTTGGCCCTCTATCTTGCATGATGTCACCGTAATTGCATTGTCTTATGTGCGCTGTTTTACATAACATCACTATAGTGGCGATCGTTTTGTAGATATCGAAAACAAATAATAAGCGAAAAACAATATAAGTGAAAATTCAACTAAAGGGGCTCCAGCTGTGAATTTCATCGTATCCAACAATCAAACCAATAGCTACTTACCGTATTAAACATATTTTTGACATTCCAAAACAGTAGGCACATTCCCTTTAAACGGTCGCACCGTCATCATCTTACGTCATTGAGCTCAGTACTGCAGGCCGTATTTAATAACGTGATTTGTATGGTTGAAGCGGAGACACTTCCCTGGTTATTGGGCTCTTCAGATGATAAGGCACTACTGAAATTCATGATGTCTTCTGCCCACAGCAGTTGAAGGTTTATTGATTGCTTGGTTGGACTGTCCCGCCTCTTTGTCTGGTGTTATTCAGCAATCAACAGCCATCACTCATCAGGTGATAATATGAATTGATCACGACTAACCCAGACTCCAATCAAGCCCATTCAGGAGTGAAGCGGACGCGTGTCTTTAGGTGTGCGTTCGTTTGACCCGACACCATGAGACGTCGGATCCGGAACACCCATCGTGACATCTACCCGCAGACACACACACACACACACACACACACACACACACACACACACACACACACACACACACACACACACACACACACACACACACACACACACACACACACACACACACACACACACACACACACACACACACACACACACACACACACACACACACACACACACACACACACACACACACACACACACACACACACACACACACACACACACACACACACACACACACACACACACACACACACACACACACACACACACACACACACACACACACACACACACACACACACACACACACACACACACACACACACACACACACACACACACACACACACACACACACACACACACACACACACACACACACACACACACACACACACACACGCACGCACGCACGCACGCACGCACGCACGCACGCACGCACGCACGCACGCACGCACGCACGCACGCACGCACGCACGCACGCACGCACGCACGCACGCACGCACGCACGCACGCACGCACGCACGCACGCACGCACGCACGCACGCACGCACGCACGCACGCACGCACGCACGCACGCACGCACGCACGCACGCACGCACGCACGCACGCACGCACGCGCGCGCGCTCTCCCTGCCCTGCCAGTATATGCTTGTCACCAGCGTGACTGCGAATGGCCACCCATTGACGAAATAATGCCAACCTCCATCCTAGCCGTCTGACATCTGTCATCGTAGGTCGCATCTCGTCTGATCGGCGTCCGATCCCAATCGCTAAACAAGCACTTAACTCCCCGTCAGCGCCATTGACCCCATTCCTGTCGCAGTAAAGTGCCCGTCTTCCTCCTCTGGCGGCGAGCTGAACGCACATAATGACCAATTGTCGTCGCCAGTGACCTGATCTCAGTGGTGTGACGTGACGTAGTCTAGGAGTGACGTGATCGCACCTCAGTAATCCGCTATGCCAGTGGCCTGAAAAGCCCTTCATCCCCGCCCAATAGCCTGAAAAGCATCCTTTCCAGTTGTGACCAGAAAGCTCTTTAATCCCTCCCAGTGACCCAGTAGGCCTTCCATTCCTGTCAGCGGGCCTGCAGTCCCAGTCATCCGGGCATTCTTCCTTCCTTGGTGCCAGTCAGCGGCCGCCGGGTTCAGCCACTCACTCTTCTCCTCGTCCATGGTTCGACTGAACGCCCACTCAGGAAGAGGTCAGCTGTTCAGACGCGCTCCACGGCACTGAATGGGAGGCTCGTTACCTGTCTGAGCTCCATTCTGGGCCGGGCGGGCCGGGGTGGCTCGGGCGCGGGTTTCACCTGTGGTCCTATGCTCCGACCCTGGGCCGGCCGGTGATTACTGAACTGATGACTCACGGCGCGGCGCGGTGCGGCGATGGTGAAAGAGAACAGTGCTGCCGGCCCGACAATAGACCCGAAAACGGCCCAGTTGTTTGGTCACTTGGGCGTTCTTTTTAAGCCACTTTGTTCATGGATCACACGGGCTAAAGGAATGATGAGCCATGAATATGACAAATGACGGGCGACTGCGTAATAATGGGCAGGTCTGGTGTGATTTCCAGCAAACAATTGATCAACTCTGAAGAAATCTCCCTTGTGTGTCTTCCATCATGCAAATGTTACGGAACTCTGAGGAGGACAGGTGGGCACTGCGGTTCCTAACACGAATCGCCTTGATTGGCTCAGTTACCAAACATGTAAGCTAACAATTTAATAGCTGTTGATTGATAACGTATGCACAGAACCAAATATAGGTACATACCTAATATTCTTGGATAATGGATATGTAAGATGTATAATTTTATATTATTTCTGTCTGGAAGCAGTTCATTCTCTCCCTTACCAATTCCATCTTCTTCCATGTTTTCTCTCCACTCTCGTTCAAGTGTGTGTCTAGTTTAAACCTCTCGGTTTCGATTCAGAATCTTCAGTTCCGTCAGCACTATCTGTGGAATCTCCTCCCAATCGTCCGGGCCTCCTACGCGCCTCTCGAGCGCCACTCGAGCCACCCTGAGCCCCGCCGCGGGCCTGTCGATCATATCTACCGACATACGGCGGCGGCGGCGGCGGCGGCAGATGCCTGCCCCGCTCGGCTGCCGCTGAGCCGGCCCGGCCAGCAGCACCACTCGGCCCGGCTGATGGATCGCACCGCCAGCAGGATCACCCTCATCAGCACCTGTCCCGGCCCACTGATCCACTGAGGAACCTCCCTGATCCACTGAGCAGCCTCCCTGATCCACTGAGGAACCTCCCTTATCCACTGAGAAACCTCCCTGATCCACTGAGGAGCCTTCCTGATCCACTGAGGAACCTCCCTGATCCACTGAGGAGCCTCCCTGATCCACTGAGGAGCCTCCCTGATCCACTGAGCAGCATCCCTGATCCACTGAGCAGCCTCTCTGATCCACTGAGCAGCCTCCCTGATCCACTGAGGAGCCTCCCTGATCCACTGAGCAGCCTCCCTCGGTTCACACGAACCCGGACGAAAGTTCCGTCTGGCCCGGCCGAGGTGCGGACGGCAGAGGTCACCGTGAGCGCGCTGCTGGCCCGGCCGCGGGTCTCGACCGGCCCGCTCTGGGCAGGGAGAGTCGGTCGCATCGTCACCCCGACCCCGCCGGAGCCGCGGTCCGCATGCCCGGCCACCCTTCCATTACCGCTCTGGGATGATCATCAGAGGATCATTCGGCACTGTAATTATGTCCTGTCCGACGTGCAGGGCCGGTGCAGTGTTTAGGCTGTTAATTGGCTGAGCACTGTCTCGCGCGCCCGGTAGGTCACCAGGGTCACGGCGGCGACCCGCCGGGCCGATTTCTAACCGCCTCCTGTCTGTACGAGTTCGCCAGCCGAGTGGCGGTATAAATAGGGCTTTCGACGGCCCGGTCCGCCCGCCGCAGAGTAAAAACTGGCTGATTGGTGTTCTGGGAACGGTGGGCCGGCACCGAAGGGGCGAGGAGGGGGGTGAAGAGTGGCAGCGGTAGCGCTGGGTTGTGTAGTTGGGTGGAACGGTCGTGCGGTGTGGTGGATAGCGCGCTCGTTTGGTGATAAGAATGTCTCGAGTGAGAAGCCTTCCGCTACCCAAAGACATCCATGCGCGTTCACGATCGTCTCCAAATAACGAACGCAATTAATTAAGTTGGTGGGTCCCATCCCGTCCCTGTCCCGTCTCTGTCCCGTCCCTGTCCCGTCCCTGTCCCGTCCCTGTCCCGACACCTGTCCCGTCCCTGTCCGGGCTCTGAGTCGGCCCACTTTCCACCCCGGTCCCGCCGTGGCAGGGGAGGCGAGAATGAAAGCTCGGCCCGCTTGGCAGCGCCCCGCAGACGCCCGCTGAGGAGCCAACAGCGTCACACTGCGGTGTCACTCAGGACAGCGGGGCGCGGGCGGCGACCTGGCCTGGTCCCTTCACTGCTCCTGGCTCACTCACACCCTGCTCTTCCGCCGGGGCTGCTGCGTTTGCTCCGGCCGCCACTGCTTTGGCAGCGACAGCCTCGCGCGCCCAGCAGAACGCGGCACGGTGCCGCGTTCCGGCTGTGTGCCGAGTTCCTCGTGTCACGCCCGGCGGCGCTCCGCGGGTCGTGGGAAGTTCGTGATTAGACCATTCGGGTGGTTAGAGCCTCATTTTGTCGCCAGACTTCGGGATAGCGGGCGGCGCGCGTTCCTCTCGGCGCCGAGGAATGCGGAGGGCCCGGACCGCGGGCCGGCTGCTAATTTCCTATTTACCTTCGCCCCAGCGCAGTGAGGGGAGAGCGAGGGCTTCTGCGGCGGCAGGCGGCGCCCCTGCCTGTTTACCGACATCTCTCGGCGGGTATGGCGAGTCAGTGAGCGATTGCTGGTTATTAGCGCCGGAAGATGGGAGTGCCCTCCCTGGCCCACATCGGCGCTCTACTTACCGGAAGAAAAAAGAATATGAGCGATAAAATCCTGTTCAGAACCAAAACACAGACTTTCTGTCCATATGGCTGCACATATCTCGAGCGATGCGCAAATTAAAAGCAATCTTGCTGGTGGTGTGGTGTGGCTATTTTTCAACGGAACATAAGGAAAAAAATGGGGTCATCTTCGTAGCTGTTCCTCATCTTCGTCAGATGGCCGTAGTAGTACTTTATTAACGGGATAACATCAAGGTAGTGTTGTGTTTGAGTGATCAGTGAGCGGCGTGTTTTTACATGCCTCAAAGCCGGACACGATGTCGGCGTCGATCGAAGTAACGGGCGCCTTCTGCTAACCACTTCATAACCATCGTGTCTAGTCCGAGACGATGTTACACCGCTTGACTTTGAGTCTTTTGGTAGGTCCGGGCGCGTGATGTTCACGACACCAATTATCATGGCATCACGCAAGACGTTTCATGTTTTTGTCCAACAAGTGGAAGAGAATGGTCATGTTTAACTAGCGTTGGCTCTTTAAGGTTGTCACATCAGCTTGCAGTTTTGAGAAAGCAACTGTTAGCTTCTGTTTTTTTTTTTTTAAACTTGCGAACTTACGCACTTCAATATTTCGTCGTCGTTGAATGGCATCTTCATTTACAGTGTCTCAATGTTTAAAGTATCAAATGTATCAGGTATGTATGTACATCTAATGAACATCTTACATTCCAGTCCCCTCCCCTTTATGCGAGATAACGTGTCACTTCGTGATTGAGCAATGCCCTGTCTCTGTGTAAGAAATCCTAAACGTCCCTCACAAACAACATTTTGGATATTTGTATACCTTCAGTCCAGCGACGGGACACCACGCAATAGCGATGTACAACCGCCACAGTCACCGCCTACACGGTACAATGAGTAAAGCATAGCAGCACACCATATTTGTGAGTCAGCAAACGGTACTCGTTGTCTATGGCTGACGAAAACAACTCCTCATTGCATCACTTGCAGATCGCTCAAGTTCGCAGCGATTTTTCCACATTTTTCCTTCTGCTTGTTCTCAGCAACAGGTAAATTTGCTGCACCTTATCCCACTCTGCTTGTTACCCGGCCCGTGCGATCTTCCGCGCTCTCTTGGAGATCACCCGACGCGCCGCCGGCTCGGCCGGAAGCGAGTCCTTCCGGTGGCGTTTTCCCACGGCCGGGTCACGGCCGCGGGCGCTGCGGCCGCCGGAGGAAGCGCGGCGATCTCTGCCGTGAGTGCCGGTGTCGAGCTCCGGCCGGCGTCGTGACGCGGTCGTGACGCGGTACGGCACCGCCGCCGGACGCACCACGCTGCGCCGTGCCCGGACGACTTACTGGTCTTTGTACCGCCGCGGCGAGCAGTTGATAGTGTATTGTCTCGCTCCCTCCGGGCACTATTTGCTGCGAACAATGGTCAAACGGGCAGCTGGAGAGACGCGAGACGTTTCCAGGACGGTTATGGCCGCGCTTACGATCAACTTTCGACTGAGGAAAGTTTTTTGGTCGGGGTAAAAAGTACGAGGTGTGAGCACCAGCAGATGGTTCCTATGAAAGACACACAGCGAGTGTGACGCAGACTTTGCGACGAACCGCGGACTTGTTCACGTGTCCGGTCCTCCGGAACGTGACGTTGAGTTAACAATGTGACGTGTTCTCTGCCGGTATGCAAACCGGACGCACGCTCTGGAGGAGCCGGCACGCTGAGCCCTGCGTCGTGATTTGGTCGTGATCCGGCCGTGAAGAGGTCGTGAAGAGGTCGTGAGGAGGATGTATTTCAGAGATCACAGCGACGTCGCCTGGACGAGAGAAATCGATGGTCGACGCGTGGTTGATTCTGTAACTCGGGCTACAAACGACAGAGGGGGTCGGCGGGGCGCGGCACGACACTAGTGTCCGACATGACCCCGACATGACCCCGATATGACCCCGAAAAGACCCCGATACAACCTCGACATGACTCCGCCATTGCCCTGACAAGGTCCCTGCGTGAGCTCGCTTTGACCGGGTGTCCAACAGATCTGCATGCCTGACGTGCAACAGTTGGAGACCAGACAATTACGTGGAAAATCATGTTTTGGATTGTCTGAAATTGCGTGGGGTTGTCTGGATTGTCTGCGATTGGACTGGACTGTTGATTGAAACTATGCGTTACCTCGTGGAGCGAGACAGCTAGAAGCGTCTCGGAACTGTTTGTCGGTGCGGCAATGGATTGACGCGCCGGTAATTGCCGAAAATTAAATGAATATTCAGCCGTCTCCGGCGCCTTATCTGAGCAGGCGGTGGTCGCGAAATTGGCTTCCCGCCGTATCCAAAACGGGCGTCGTCTCGCTATGTAGGGGTGATAAGTCGTTAGCGGTTAACGAAACAACCGCACACACAAACAGCCGCGCAAACAGCCGCGCGTGGCTCACGGTCAAGCAGACTGCCGGCCAGCGATTCATGCGGTGAGCGGCGACCCAGACGTGACAAACAGCGCGGCGCGGCGGGACCGGGGCGACCCTCGCGACACTCACATTGTCCGGCCGGACAGGTAGATACCGACGCCATCGTGGACGGCGGACAGGCTGCGCCGCGTGGCCGGAATTCCAGCAGACTGCCATCACTCGGGATGCATAAATGCATGAGATACGCCACGGCTGTCGAGTTGCGACGCTCATCTGATGCGACGTCTCGCATCAAACGCACTCGACGTGCTATTCCAACGTCTATCTGGTCGGTCGATCCACTCGACCCTCGGAGGAACCCCGCCGAGCAGCGCATTTCCCCATGGAAGTGTTACCTCGGTGCTCGTACGGATCGAAACGTTCTGGAATAGTTTCACCTCACGTCTCGCGCCTCGTTCCCCGCCGCGTCTCGAATCGAGCCCGTCACCGGCGACCTTGGCTGGAATTGAAGCGATCGGCTCGTCGACCGGCGCCGACCGCTGATTGATAGCGGTGTGGAGTGACTGCCTGCCCTGACGTAACTCTCCGGCCACCACCGGCCCTTCGTCTGCTGTCCGCCGCCCGCTGCGAGGGCCTGTGGCACTGCGTCAAACGCGGCGCACGACGCTCTCCGTTGCGTAATTGTGACGCATTAGGTCGCGGCCAAGGTGTCCCGCCCACACGGCTGTCTGGCACCATCTGCGCGTGGGCCCGAGCGGTCCGACTTGAACGGGTGTTCGCCGCTCCGTGTGAGCGCCCGGCGGTGTGGTGTGGATGTCCAGCACCGAATGGGGGAATCGCAGCCCTGCAGCGGTCCACCCGCTAACCCAGTGCGCCAGCTGGCCAGCGGGCAGCGGTGGCCGCCCCGCGTGAGAACCGCTCGTGTTCCGCAGCGTTATCCAGGGTCTGTCAGCTGGTCACGCCATCGGCGCCATCGGTCGCCATCGGTCACGCCATCGGTCACGTCATCGGTCACGCCATCGGTCGCTTGGTGCGGTGGGAATGATAACCAGAGAGCGTCGCCGCCGCCTCCCTCCCAGGTTCACCGGAGCCGATCGGGGTCAGCGCCGGACCGCTCCACTCCCGGTGGCCATCCGCCGGCCGCTGGCCGCCGACAGAGGTCAGGTCAGACTCATCAGACCTCTGATGCCGGTTCAGGACCTCGCGGGACCGACCGACGCCGACGCTGCGTGCGTGACTGAACGCCGAGATATGTCTATTTGTGTCGTAAAATCTTGTCCCATTGTCTTCTAATTCCGCTTGCATCACCGGTGATGGGCGAAGGCGGCGAAGGCAAGCGGTCAGCCATGGAGAAGGCAGGCGGTCAGCCCTGGAGAAGGCAAGCGGGCAGCCCTGGAGAAGGCAAGCGGCCAGCTCTGGAGAAGGCAAACAGTCAGCCCTGGAGAAGGCAAGCGGTCAGGCCTGGAGAAGGCAGGCCGGCAAACAGACCCCACAACGTTCAATCGTCGTTCGAGCCTGGCGGAAGCCCCACTGCGCCTTCCCTGCTTCCCCCACGTCCCCGGCTCAGTGACCTTGCCTTCACGTCGCGCTGACCTCGCCGTCTCGCCATTCGACGCCTCTGCAGCGCCGGCGGCGGTGGGGCGCCACAAACACACGCACGTGCGTGGGACAGAGCTGATGGCTGGCGCCGCGAGGGTGGCTGGAAGAGACGGATCGAGTCACAGCTGATGACGTCACGCGGCGAATCGCATTAGATGTCGGCACGCACAGAACACGCGTCTACGCAGTGAGAACATTGCGCGTGGGGTTCGATTTAGCGTGTGTTCCGAGACAAACACGTCCAAAGCTTAGCAAAGCTAAAGATAGGCGAAATGAGGGAAGAACAATGAGAAGGCAGTGGCACCTAACACGTGGCCCCGTTGCATATGTTGCATAGTGACACGGCCGGATGACGAGGGATTGCATAAATGTTTTGCCGGAATCCCGATGCAGATGACGGCCTTGCACAGGACTACCCTGTTCAGGCAGTGTGACTGACGTGAAGCCGGCAGCGATGCCAGCGATGCCGCCAGGTGGCTCGATGTTATGGCAAACGGTATTCAGCGGGGTCATGCCTAGGAAAGCGCTTTGCATGTAGTTACAGACGCCACACCAGGTGGCTGAGCACCACCGACGAATAGGGCCAGCCATGGCGAAACGTGTGCGCAGGCGCCAGGCGCCAGGAGTGAATGAAGAGCAATGGGGCCGGATTGCTTCATGCTGTATACGGAGCGCCAGCACCTGCCCTTCCAAGTTCGCTGGGCCTGTTAGAATGTGTCGTAATGTCTAGGGTGGCACATTTATTCAGTGATAAGGTAGCTTATCGGCGGATAGGAGCATCAAGCTGAGTGAGCTCGTGCGGTACCAGCGGGGGCCGCACTGGTACTGTGCTGGCTGGCTGACAGACTGTGCTGGCTGGCGGTACTGTGCTGGCTGGCAGAGTGAGTTCGTGCGGTACCAGCGGGGGCCGCACTGGTACTGTGCTGGCTGGCAGATTGAGCTCGTGCGGTACCAGCGGGGCCGCACTGGTACTGTGATGGCTGGCTGGCAGACTGTGCTGGCTGGCGGTACTGTGCTGGCTGGCAGAGTGAGCTCGTGCGGTACCAGGGGGCCACACTGGTACTGTGCTGGCTGGCGGTACTGTGCTGGCTGGCGGTACTGTGCTGGCTGGCAGATTGAGCTCGTGCGGTACCTAGGGGGCCGCACTGGTACTGTGCTGGCTGGCTGTATAAAGCGGGCTGGCGGCGGGCCCGCCGCCTGCGGTCGGTCAACACACGCCGGACAAGCAGGGCGAGATAAGGTGAGCGTGACCACACGAACGGAGCTGCGGGACAGTCGGCCACGGGCCACGTGCATGCGGAGAGGTGGCACGCTGACGCGGATAGTGATAGAATTTCCCACCTACCACCGTGTGCCGCAACACCTCTTTCCTCCTTTCCCCAGCCCTTTGCTCGCACGTCATCCACTCAGTATGCAGAGTGTTCATGTCGTGGTTGGTTTGGGAATACGCGACTAACACAAGCATGCTGCAGTGAAGACGGCAATCAACAGCCAAGTACGACACAACGTCACGGGAGCGAATGGGTGAAGGCTGACTGCTAATACACGTTCAGAGGTGATTCGTTCTTCAAGCGGATGTGATCCCCCGACGAAGTAAACGGCGATTACCGCCTGAGTGGGGTGTGCCCGACCTTGCTTCAGCCGCCTAGCACCAGACGCCCTCAGCCCTGCATGACTGGCACCACTGCTCCTCCTGAATTCTCATGGCCGGCTCAGCGGCGGGCGGGGTGCATTGATTTACGTCACGTATGGGTTCATTACGCGGCCTCAAAGGAGGGAGGGCTACTGCGATACAAATGACCGCTCTCTCCGACTGGCAGCGCATGCATCCCTCTATTTCAGAGCACGACCTCTGAATTAGCTGCAGCAAAGTGTGCAATCACGCCCACCCAGCCGTTCACTCGCATCACTTCCTGATAATTAATCTGAATCAAGTCCGGAATGCTTGACTTCCCCGGAGCCAACTGGGCCGGCTGAATTGCTCAGATACATCAAACCTCGCAATCGCAGACGTAATCTGTGTCAGCCATCTTGCGTGGTCAGAGGCGGTGCCGCCCCGGCACAGCGGTGGGCCACTGTTCAGCGCTGGAACTACTCTGACTGTCAGCGGAAATTATCCCGTGCTGCGGGCGGCGGCGCGGCGGCGCGGCGGCGCGGCGGTGGCGCGGCGGCCCGGCGGTGGCCGGCGGGCGCGGCGGTTACCGCCCCTGCAGCCCCGGGCACGGTCAGCGGCCAGCAGCGGTGTCCGGTCGGCAGGGACGGGTGCAGACCACGCCAGCCAGCAGAGGCAGGGAGATGGATGCAGCAGCCGCGGCACACGGTCCCGTTACCGCCCGCCGCCCGCTGCCGGTCGATCGTGCAGATACGCTGACCACAGGCAGCAGATGTCGCACGAGACGACCGAGAGCGCCATGCCGGGCTCCTACGGCTCGGCTGGCTGAGATTTGACCTGGGGTCGGATGGAGCTGCCATTTTACGCTGACCACAGGCGGCAGATGCCCGACGACCGAGGGCCGGGCCAGGCGGGAGCTGAGGTGCAGGATGGCTGTGGAGGTTTGACCTGGGGTCAGAAGAGCTGCCACTTTGTACTGACCACAGGCGGCAGATGCCGGACTGCTGACTGCTGAGGCCTGAGGGCGCACCGTGCTTTGACGGGCCGGCTGGCTGAGGAGGTTTGACCTGGGGTAGGAAGAAGCTGACACTTTTTTAAGAAGCTGACATCTCGAAAACCCACAACCTTTGCGATCCACGTTTGAAAGCCCACGCCGACTAACGAAAATAATCCGAGGAGCAGAGCAGATTTAGGTTGGCAATAACCGTGCTTTTCCGACGTACAGGAGTCCAGCGATGAGCAGCTGCCTTTCTGGTCAACCACACGCCGTCATTTCGCCTCCGAGTGACGGTTGACCACCCAGAGAGACGAGGCACGTGCACGGGGAGCACCGTAAGCTGGTGACGTGCGCGGCCGTGACTCATATGAGCAGGCTGACAGCTGGGCGGGCCCGGAGCAGAGGACGCCTCAGTCTGAGCGGACAGGCAACTGATGGGTCCGGCCGCCAGCGGCGCCGGCCACCCGGCGGGGAGTAGCGGCTCAGGCCGGAGAGGTGGCCCCGAGTGACCTCTGGTCTGCGTGCGGGCCGCGCGGGTACACCACAGCGGCCCTGAAATACACCCCTAGTCACCCAGCCCGCCCGCCCGGCCAGGGTGGCCGGCTGAGGCCGTGTTATGGAAATTCAGCAGATCGGGGCGTGACGGGGCAGGGTCGAATGCGTGGGCAGGGCGCCATGGCAGTTTTGATGGTGCGCCGTGCCGTTTGGAAATACGATGCGGCCTGTCGCGGCCACGGAGGAGGTATCCGATACCAGCCGTGGTCCGCCGCGGTCCCGACCGTTCAGGGGCTTCTTTTCCGCTGAGTCGAAACCGAGTGGCGTCATCGCAGCGGCAGTTTAGTGATCACTGTGAACAAATTAGCCCGTGACACCGTTCGTAGCGGTCACCTGTCGACAGGAGCGAGCACAAAACCCGCCGGCCAGGTAAAAGCGTTGCGTTTTGATTGCGGTACATTCACACACACACACACACACACACACACACACACACACACACACACACACACACACACACACACACACACACACACACACACACACACACACACACACACACACACACACACACACACACACACACACACACACACACACACACACACACACACACACACACACACACACACACACACACACACACACACACACACACACACACACACACACACACACACACACACACACACACACACACACACACACACACACACACACACACACACACACACACACACACACACACACACACACACACACACACACACACACACACACACACACACACACACACACACACACACACACACACACACACACACACACACACACACACACACACACACACACACACACACACACACACACACACACACACACACACACACACACACACACACACACACACACACACACACACACACACACACACACACACACACACACACACACACACACACACACACACACACACACACACACACACACACACACACACACACACACACACACACACACACACACACACACACACACACACACACACACACACACACACACACTCGCGCGCCGCCACCGGTGTTGACCCACATTACAACAGCTCTCAAGCTGCGAACCGAGCTCGCCGCAGCAGCCGCCGCCGCTGCCGCCCCGCCCCGCCCCGCCCCGCCCCGCCCCGGCCATCCGAGCGCTCCGCGGCGGCCGTTTTTGCGGTTGCGTTTGACACCCCGCACTCGAGTGCGTGCTTTCGGCCCCAGGCGGGCCGCTCAGCCCACTCAGACCGCCCTGCTGCATTCCTGTACCGGCCGGCTGACCGGTGTCGGCGGGACGCTGCCGTCGGCTGTGGACCATCCAACCCTCCGCTGCCGCCCATTCCGCCGCCATCAGCCGCCGCCGCCGCCGCCGCCGCCGCCGCGGGACCGCCGTAACTCCCGGCAGTGCTGGACGCGGTGGCAAAAACGCTACTGACCCGCCGCCGCGGCCGCCGAGCTGTCCGGCACCCCGCTGCTGGTGGCCGGCCAGTGGCCACTGGTAGCAGACGAGCCTGCCGGCCGAACGGAGCTGTGTCTGAGCCGACCCTGTTGTTACGTGAATCGCCCTCCACTCACTCGGAACGGGCCCGCTGCAGCCGGCCCGCTCGCTGGCTGCACGTGCAGCTGGTGCAGGTCGTGTGTGCTCCGCTGCGGCCTCATGCGGCTTAGTCGCGATGAACGAGAAGGGCTTATTTTCAATAGATCCCCAGCGGCGCGTTGCGGTGCGGTTGAGGCAGACCTGCGGACCGTTCCGTTCAGAGGCGACATTATCTGCATACATAATCGCGGTATGCAGACGAGCTTCGGTCACCGGGCTGACACCGTTCGGTGTAGGGTATCGGCAGCTGGGGACACCGCCAGTTTGTTCAGCCGCGGCGTCTCCACTTCACGACTGCCTGCTTCCTCCAGCGGCTGGCGGCTGCTTTGGAGCGCGTCCTGTTGAGCCGGCCAAGTGCGGGTTTCCCGCGCGGTGATGCGTGTCACGGGAGGCACCCTTCCCGGGCTGCACCCTGTGTGTCAATACGGATCCGGAGCAGGGCGGGCCGGACGGAGGTGGCGCGGGAACACTGCCGGCGCTGTTGCTGTGATGACCGCTGAAGTCCTCCGTCAACAGCGCGGGGCATGTCGCAATCGGTGGGCCGTGGCGACGTCTGTCGGGGAGCGTCGCCCGGCCGAGCGCCGACCGGCAGCCGAATATACCGGATACACAGCTCACGGACACCACGGCTCACGGCTCTCGTTCGGTGACCAAAAGCAGTCGGTGCGCCCTAAAACCCCAATCATCATCATCAGCATCCTCACGGACGCTTCGTACGGCGGTCAGCAGGCGGGCCATGTTTGGCGTCCGGAGCGGTCAGCGGGACGCTATGTTTGGGTGTCGGGAGGTCCGTCAGGACGCTATGTTTGGCGTCCTACCGACGCCGGGAGGCAGAAGATGCCCGCCCTGTTTCTGTTTGGAAGGCTCGGTGGGCGAGACATTTTCTGTGAACCTGGCGGAAGGACGAACGGACGGACAAGCTGATGCACATTATACTTCGGTTACAAATACATTGTACGCACATAGGCGGCGCATATCCGCGGACTGGCTGGCTTGTGGAAAAACCGGCGCAGACAGGCGCATCCTGCCGGCTGATGTTCAGCCGCGGGGGGAGGAAACGTTGGCGCTCCTGCAGCCTGACAGCCGGGAGCGGGGAGACTGTGAAGCACCTACACCTGGACAGTCTAGCGGGAAGCAGTGGGCGCTCCTTCGGCCCGGGGCGGGGAGATGAGCCTAACGAACGAGGTCGGGGTGTGAACCCGCCGGTTGTTTGCGGTGCGGCGTCGGACGGCGACCCGCGATGCCGACGACACGCTGGGAGCGTCCATCACGGCATGGTTTATTCATGGCGCTGGCGCGGCCCAAGATAACCCGAGGGGAGGCGGCCGAGGTGGAGATGGGAGCGAGACGGGCTGTGTCGTGGAGGGCACGCCAGCGGCGGCTTATCATGCCAACGGGCAGACATAGAACACACATAACTCAGTGGTTTCTGTGACCTCATGACCTCCTGTGGCACCTGGGAGGGACAGTCGGAGGTGGGGATTGGATGGAAGGGGTGTACTTAGTGTGGAGATGCTTGAGATACGCGGCATGGTGTAGTGGTGAAATGGGGTGTTTTGGTGTCGCTATTTCTCGTTCCATCTGTTCGTTGCGAAATCAAATCATGCGTGTATTATATCATTCAAGATAACGCCGAAACGCTGACGCTATATCTACTTGTTTTCTAGGGCAACCAAACCAATTTTGTCTTCCGATTCAGGATGCATAAGCGTAACGTTTTTTTTTTGTCACGGTTGAGGTGCATTAGCCTTGGTCACCACCCGGCCTATTATACCTCATGAATGTGCTTCACGGAACATCCCTAATTACAATATTTTCTTGAGCTCACATTGTGCCGAATCTTGATAACAGTGTGTTCTTGAAGAATCAGATTTATGAATTTTTTTCCTCGGACAATGGAGCATGTGAATATTTGATTTGTATGTTCTACAAAAGAGTTGTTGTCATATTCTCTTGGAGCGATATCAAATGCAACATTTATCGCAATTGGACGTGTCATATACCTACTCGTACTACTGTGACACGACACATCTGTATCTGTCTGTATCTGTCTGTACACGACACAATAGTTGTTACCGGTAAATAGATGTCGGCAAAAAGCCTGAACTCTTCTTTGTCGTGAACGATACCGGACATAGCAAGTGAGTTCCGGTAGCAATTCTTCAGCCCACTTCCGCCTGCCTCCCAGTTGGAGAGTTCCAGATGGTACTCTGTGCTGCGGTAACTGCACCATGTGGACACCGGCGGTCGGCTGTGTGACTTGTGCGGTCCACTGTGCTGCGTATGGTGCGCAGCGTGCACTCTGTGGTGGGTTCCGGCAGTGTTCGTGTGGTGGTCTGTATGTCTGTCTGTGGACACCGCCGACGTGGGTTTCGTACCCACTGACCGGTGTGGTGGCCTCGGTGGTCAACTGGTCAGTATACGGCGACAGATGGGTCGTCTCCAGTCGCCTCACGTCCCGATGGATTTAATGAGATCGATCCGATCTCCGCCACCATTCTTGAAATGTATACAGGATATAACGCTGAACGCTCCATCTGCTGGTTCAGTCTCTGACTGTCAATTATGACTACGCGGGCTGGATATGCGTCAAGTCAATGGGTCAAGTCAAGTCAGTTCCGTGTGCCCGGTTCCGGTGTATGGTTAATGGTTTCGTTGTAGGTCAATTCACCCATTTACGCTACTTCACTAAAAAGACACCAGCAAAATAATTTGACATCGTCGAACATCACTGGTCGTAGATACGTGTTACGTGGCGTGTCACTAATATTATTACGTCGTTTGGCACTGCACTTCAGCGAATATCACCATAGATAATGGTTCTCTGGGCCACCGCCGTCTCCCCCCCCCCCCCCCCCTCCCCCCTCTTCCACTTCCGCCCCCGCCGCCGCCCCCGCCGCCACCACCGCGGCCGCCACCGCCGCCGCCACCACCGCCGCCGCCGCCACCGCCACCGCCACCGCCGCCGCCGCCGCCACTGCCGCCGCCGCCGCCGCCACCGCCACCACCACCACCGCCGCCGCCGCACCGCCACCGCCACCGCCACCGCCGCCGCCGCCGCCGCCGCCGCCGCCGCCGCCGCCGCCCCCGCCGCCGCCGCCCCCGCCGCCGCCGCCCCGTCCCCGCCACCGCCGCCCCCGTCGCCGCCGCCGCCGCCGCCGCCGCCGCCCCCCCCCCCCCCCCCCCTCCCCTCTTCCACCGCCGCCGCGCCGCCACCGCCGCCACCGCCGCCACCGCCGCCCCAGCCGCCACCGCCGCCGCCGTGCCCGGTGCTGTCCCCGATGAGCCGATAAGTCGACTGCGGCAGACCATAATGCACATCCATCACGACCCCGCAGCCCCCACGGTCGCGCAATCTCGGTCAAACACGACCCAGCTACGCGGCGCTCTGTAATTGCCGACCATTGGCTCCTTGTCCGGCCCCTCTCCCCTCTCCTCACGGCGGCGGCGGCGGCGGCAGAGGCGGCAGAGGCGGCGGAGGAGGAGACAGAGACGGAGACGGAGACGGAGACGGAGACGGAGACGGAGACGGAGACGGTGGAAGCGGTGGAAGCGGTGGCGGCGGCGGAGGAGACGGAGGAGGCAGAGGCGGAGACAGAGGCGGAGACAGAGGCGGAGACAGAGGCGGAGACAGAGGCGGAGACGGAGACGGAGATGGTGACGATGACGGTGGAAGCGGCGGTGGAAGCGGACGGAGACGGAGACGGTGGAAGCGGTGGAAGCGGTGGCGGCGGCGGAGGAGACGGAGGAGACAGAGGCGGAGACAGAGGCGGAGACGGAGACGGAGACGATGGCGGTGGAAGCGGCGTGGAAGCGGCGGTGGAAGCGGTGGCGGCGGAGGCGGAGACGGAATTGGCGACGGCGGGGGAAGCCGCGGTGGAAGCGGCGGCGACGGAGGAGACGTAGGAGACGGAGGCGGCGGGGGAAGCGGCGGTGGTAGAAGCGGAGGCGGTGGGGAGTCGTGGATGACGGAGACGGTGGACGGTGGTTGTGTGGTTAGCTGCCACTGGTGTTCGGACCCCGTGTCCTCTGACGGAGACGGTGGTTGTGTGGTTGTGTGGTTAGCTGCCACTGGTGCTCGGACCCCGTGTCCTCTGGCTCACAGCTGAATTGCGCCACCCTGCTCCGAGGCTGAACAGATTCGTTCCCATGGTTAGTTGACCGCCCCTGGGAGTCTGTTCAGAGGGGTATTAGTGGTCGCGCTCACTATTATCTAGGCAACAATACATAGTTGACAAATTTAGACTCGTGTTGGAGTTGCGAGACTCGGACTGTAAATAGTCTAGAATTTGGTGACAATTCCTTGCTGGATTAGTTGTCATAATGCATGCTGCTTAGTCTGGGTTGAATGTAGCCGCCGCTTTAGTGATGATTCCCTTTGTGAAATGGCCATGTAATGTTTCACAGTGATCGGTCACGGGAACGTTCGTGACGTGCCGAGGGTATGTTTTGATGGCATAGGAACGACCATGTCCACGACTTATTTGTATTGATACTACCATGCCGTGTGTTCCAACCAAGCTCACGCACATTTTGTGTTCAAGGCAGAAGCCTTACATGCAGCGGCTGAGCACTATACATTGTTAAAGACTTATGAATCTTGCATTGACGCCATATAAAGCGGTGAACATTTATTCGCGTGGCATGAAATATTGATAAGTGGCTAATACATTTGTCAATGGGAAGACTTATGGCTTACGGGATGCGTCGTCGTTTCGACGCTCACTTCAAGCGGTGTATTTAGTCATACCTAAAAAGGCAGTCTTCCATTAATGGCATTCACGAGCTCCGAGTTATGCATTCTTTTGTGCTACCTGTGGGTTTTCAGTTGTGGAAGGTCAACCGCAAAATGACGCAGCGTGATACAAAAATACACATTTCCGTGACTTCTACACTTTGAGTAGTTTGTTTACGCATTGTCCGTGGAAAGACACGCGAACAACCCGACCATGAACTCTTAAGGCGGCCGCACACTAGGCCATTCTGCGCGCGGAGGTCGCGATATCGCTGCGACTTTCCGCGCATCTTTAGCGACTTTCCGCCTTCGCGTCAGCCGAAATGTCAAAAATCGCGAACGAATGTCGTCGGCCGGCCATCTGCGGACCGGCGGAAAAAACTGATTCGAACGAGCTTTTTTCCGCGACTGAACGCCGCGGAGCCGCGGACAACAAAATTGATCAGGCTAACAGTGGCGAATCTATGCAAGACAGAGGTACACATTTTGCACAGCATGCTCTTGCCGCTGTGAAATGTATTATGTAAAAGTTCCGTGGTTCTAAACTTACATCTTTGTCGAAAAATGGCCGTCCTTGGGACTTACCTTACCTTGGGACAGGCTGTAGGCGCAGGTTGCGACATGCTGTAGGTCGGCGGGGCGGAATCTCGCGAGCAGACAGCGGATTATCGCCCCTGTAGCTCAGTGGGAGAGCGCTGGACTTCTGACCTATCCCGGTAGTGGCAGCCCGGGTTCGAGTCGCTTCGGCGCTCGCTATTTGCTCCTGACTGGGGTGGCCTGCGGCCGGTGGCAGCGGTCGCACTCAAGGTCAGGTGACGTCAGTGAGCGGGGCGGACCGTGTCCAGGTATCTCGGGCACGTAAAACTTTCGTCTCTAAATTCCGCCGGCCAACAGGAATTGCGCGATCGGGTGGTGAGGTCAGGACCTGCGCAACAAGTTCTGCTTAGCGTGGGTCCAAGTTCTGCTTAGCGTGGGTCCTGACCTCGGAAATCCATCCATACAAAAACATTCGGACTAAATTTATTATTAAAAAAAAGAAAGAAGGAAAAAATCCGCCGGAACAAGGACGATATTCCGCGGTGTCGCCGTGATTTTCCGAGGCGGAATGTCGCAGTGATATCGGGCGCCGAATGCGCAGAGTGCGGCCGCCTTTAGTGTACGAATTCGTCGATTTCTGGTTTCTCTTGGTGTCGACTGTTTCACCTGCTGCCAAAGTTGGCGGTGGTCCTCTGCATTCACCGTCAGTTAGCTAGGCTCGACTAGCTCTGGAGAGATCCTTGAATGGCCTCTGATGCCTCTGGTCTGCCCCTCAATTATCAGTTGGTTGCTGACAGTTGTCAGTTATTTCTACCCTGTCTGGGGTCACTGTTGACGAAGTACTTAACCTAGCCACTTGAGTGTCGCATGATAAGCGACGCCGACGTTGCATAAAGCGCTTGTGCAATTCATGAACGTTTCTCTGAATGAGTTCCGGTCATCTGAGGACTCATTATGCCTCGTTGTCAAGTGGAGCGAACCGGATTGTGCAATTAGGAAGTGAAAGCGCAATTGCTTAACGTTGTTTATTATTTCTCAGCCCAGTCAAAATTATTACCGTTGATGATGCGAAACAGCCCACTTAATTATCAAACTAGACTAAGATGAGTATAACTCATGCTTGCGAAGATGCAAACGCATTAGTTATCTTGTGTTGCAAAAGCATGTGCATTTCGATAGTTTGTCCTTCTACCGTTTGCACTGGGTATCCAGGTCATGTTTACTGTGTGAAATATCTAACACCTTGTTGACATTAGTTGTAGAATGCGACTACAAGAAGTATGAGGTTACACAAATACATGTTATCTACTTATTTGCTTGGTCTCTATAAAGAAAACAAACATGCGTCATCGCTTCACATTCAAAATTATCTAACGAATAGTTTGGTCACACGACCAACATTCACTTATGTGAACGGCAGGCCGTTTGGGACCCTAATTTTCGGCGGTAATTTTTGAAGGCACCAACGCGATTTTCTTGCAATGGACGTTTCAGACCCTTGCTTCAATTTGTATTAAAAGGTGTTTGAATATCAAACGAAAATGTAGGACACTTTCCATTCACTCGTTATGCTAAAACTCACGCCGATAATTCCATCAGTGAGTAGAGGCTATCGTGAGAGGGTGGAGAGCTCTGACGTCAGAGCTTAGCCCCGACCAGACCGACCTTTGAGCCGGCGCTGCCCGACCCGGGCCGTGGCCGGTCAGTTGTGAGTGGTGGGCGGAGTCAGGGGCGGGACTACAGAGGAATAAGATTACCGGTGAATGGGAAGTGCCTTAAATTTTCGTTTGGCATTAGCCAACCTTAATAATACAAATTGGCACAAGGTCTGAAACGTCCATTGCGAGAAATTCGTTCATGCCAGTTGGCGCCTTCAAACGTCATCGCCGAAAATTAGGGTCCCAAGCGGCCTGCCGTTCACAGTAGGTAAGTACTAAGTACTGTGTACTGCTGTGTCCGTGAAGGGTACCAGTCAACAGATGCTGCGCCCTGTAGGGTATTTGAGCTAAGCTTTTTCATAAAGTTACATGTTTATAAAATACATACATCGAGTGCATTGTTATACGATCTTTTTATGGGCGTGCTCCCTTTGATGTTTGCTAACTTGAATAGTGATAATCCATTAATAGTCTATATAGTCATATATAGCCATAATAGTCTTTCTTCATCCATTCGAAAATAACCTCTCAAGGGACGTTTCTGGCAAATCAACTCAGCAGCATATTCAAAAGGATACATATCTGAAATTTGAAGAAAACAATGTTGGTGCACATAAAACTGATGGAGATGGTAGTAAATTATCATAAACCGGCGTGTTTTGGGCAAGTTGTGATTTATTATTTTTCAATATTTTTAGTATTTTTAGAGTTTTACCGCGTCGTGATAAAAAGAGAACAAGGAAAAATGAAAGTCGTATTCCAACTGTTGTAAAGTCAAGTAGCTTCTGTTTCTTAGTTCCTTCTACCAACAACGCAATGAGGTGTGCAAAAGCAGCGCGTATTATTATCTCTGCCTGTGAGGTTGCACCTGCTGGCTACCACCACCTCTGAGCTGATCTGTGCATGGTTAACGGCGCGCCTGCCGGCAGTTATAGATGCAGCTGAGCCTCATTAGTTCACTCCAGCACCAGTCAGCGGCTGCACGTCGGCGTTTTAATGGCATCACCGACCACTACTGGCCAGAGCGAACCCGCTCTGCATCCAATTAGTCACAGTGGTTCGCTCTGCAGCCCGACCCGCCCCAACACGCTGATCAAGGCTGCGGAGTCGGAGTCGGGAGTCGGAGTCGGAGTCGGAGTTGGTCGGAGTCGGAGTCGGAGTCGGAGTTGGTCGGAGTCGGAGTTGGTCGGAGTCGGAGTCGGAGTCGGAGTTGGTCGGAGTCGGAGTCGGAGTCGGAGTTGGTCGGAGTCGGAGTCGGAGTCGGAGTTGGTCGGAGTCGGAGTCGGAGTCGGAGTTGGTCGGAGTCGGAGTCGGAGTCGGAGTTGGTCGGAGTCGGAGTCGGAGTCGGAGTTGGTCGGAGTCGGAGTCGGAGTCGGAGTGGGTAAAATTTAGCTGACTCCGACTCCGACTGGCTGTCATGGGCAGCGCATCGGCAAATTATTTTTGAGGTGTATATTAGTGAACCACCGATGGCGATGACAAAATAAGTCATGTCCCTTCGACTTTGTTTGCTTCGAATGAGCTCTGTACCATGGTGGGTGAAAGAAAACCTATAATGTGTCGGATGCCACCAAAATGCCACCCGCGAAGCAATTAAGCAACCATTACGATAAATTATTTTATCAAGGCCATATAACACATTTTGTAACAAAGCGATTTAAAGTGGCCAGTAGCTTTTTCAGGCGAGTTTATTAACTACAGCATTCAGTTATTGCTTAACATTGGTAGGGTAGTCACTTGTCACAAGACCTGAACAAAATATATTTTTTGACTTTCGGGATCTCAAGATCGAAAGTTATGGTCAAACATTGTCCATCCATTTCACTTAACTTCTATATTTTCGATTAACTGAGATCCAATTTTAAAACGGAAAAGTTTTTATTGCGGGTGGTAATTGTTTTGTGTGCCCGTTGACTATAGCTACGGCTAATTAACCATCGCCCTACCTTTTTCACCTTCGCCCTAGGGGGGGCTGACAACCCCCTGTTAACTTCCAAACCAAGCACCTAAGAGCAATGCGGTAAGAACCAGCATGTTGCCTGTCATGAGAGGAATCTAACAGTATGCGATTTTTAGGTTTCAGGTCAACGGGTGACCTTACAGGTCGAGTGAATGACCTAAGTTCGACCACGTCCAAACATAGCGGTTGTACAGGGCGTTTAGTATAACTTCCGAACGGAGAGAGATAGAGATACACCGTAAAGGTAGAGTGTTGCCTGTCATAAGGAAAATCCAAAGGCATCCCATTCTGAGCATCTAGGTCAACTGGTGACCTTTGGGGTCAGGTCAATGACCCTTTGGGTTCAGACATGACCTTGACGAAAAGGTTATAGGTCACGATCAAGAAGTCGTTTCCACTTCAATTTTGTATAGGATACGTATAATTGTTGTAAACTCAGCTACTGAAAATGTCAGCAAGATGCGCCGCATGTGTAAAAAGTTATTCAGGAAAAACCTCAGGGGGGGCTGTCAGCCCCAGCCCCCTCCCGTGGGGAGAGGGTTATGGGTTGGAGTCGAGTTCGGAGTCGGAGTCACCTGAAACCCGACTGACTCCGCAGCCCTGCCGCTGATCGCCGGCAGTCTCCCTAACGTGCTGCCACCTTTTTCAGCCGGCTGAAAGCTGAGCTTCAGCATCTGCGCCGCAAGGGCGCGCTGCGTGTCGGCCTGGAGAGCGGCCGCACGTGCGCCCGCTGCCGGACGGAGCTGGGCCGGATCATCAACCGCGGCGCCGCCTGCCGCGCGTGCCGCATGCGCGTCTGCAAAAACTGCCGCGAATACACGGAGAGCGGCAGAGACTGGGTCTGCGCCGTCTGCCACAAGCACATGTGAGTGTTACCTATTGACGGGGAGGAGATAGTGACGGCAGAGACTGGGTCTGCGCCGTCTGCCACAAGCACATGTGAGTGTTACCTATTGACGGGGAGGGGATAGTGACGGCTGACGTAGCTGTCTGTCTGTTGCGGTGAGACGGCTCACGGCGACAGTGTGACTTGTACCCGATCTCCGATAAGTCTGAGTTGGGAAGGACGTGCCATGAATAAGGCACGAGCTGTCAGCCGTGATTGTCGTTTGTCGATTGTCACTCGGTGTTCAGCATGCGTTGTGGTGTGACCTGTGACAGCTGGACACGTACACACGAGTCCTGAGGTCACTCTGAGGTCATACCAAGTACTAAGTAGAGTCATGGTCCTCAATGTCCTGGTCATACTGTCACACGGTGATGTGTGCCCATTCCAATGTCCATAAATAGGCAGAGGTGGGCCAATAGAGGCACATACTGGGTTCGAACAGGTCAGAAAATAGTGTTTAATTGTATATTGCGACAAAACAACCATAGGCCCAGGGCCCACGTACGGTTACAGTCGAGCAACAGCAAATTAAAACATACGCAAATGAAGGGATAGTACACGAAACACGGGTTCCCATTGAATGATAAGACAAAAACAGGTGTATACTGTACAGAAGAAAAAAACAGCAGCGTAAAATATTGACGATGGTATATCTCTTTTAACGTTGCCACCATAGTGTTTTATTGTGCGTGTTTTATACTATAGCGTTGCACATACATGTGCTATTATGTAATGACGTGGATGCCATAAAAAAACATGTAATGGAGGATCCGAATACATTATCTGTATCTGTATCTGTATGGTGTTTAAAAGCGCTGGTAAGAGTACAAATAATCACACCTCATGGGTGTATCTTGAAATGTTACGTGTAGATTTTATCTTATTGAGATACTTCAGAAATTGTTTTATGGTAGACTTAGTTGCGAGCGCGCGTTGCGCTCGCTCGTCCTGCCGTGGTGTAAGGAAAAATATGAATATGACCCGACCCGGCCCGACCTGGCCCGACCTGGCCCGACCTGGTCCGACCTGGCCCGACCTGGCCCGACCCGGCCCAGCCCATGGCTACGCTTTTGAGAAGTTAATATCTCTGCAACCGCACGTCCGATTGACAAGCGAGCTTCTTTGCTGAGCAACCCCATCCAACCTACCCTGTGTGAGATCAGTGCCGACTCACGTGGATGACTACCACTGCGCGTGGCGCGTGCCGCGTGAGGGGTGTTGAAAAGAGTTTTCTCGCAAAAACTCCGCAACGGCTGGGCAAATTGTATGCAAATTTGGTGTGTGGTTAGGGACCCCTCAGTCGACACTTTCCCACAAGTCAGGGGTGGGGTGCCTCTACATGTGCGCACGTGCACACCCCTATGCTATACAGAGGCGCAGCCAGGGGAGGGGGGAGGGGCAATGGAGGCAATTGCCCCCCCCCCCCTTACGGGTCACAGGGGTCCCCACCAAGATCGGCCCAGATACCATTTGCATTAGTTAAATGGCTTTCAAAAAGTCACTTAGAAGCCCTCAAACCAGGCAGCGGTCACTCTGGTGCATGTCAAGGGCCCTCAGAGACACTGAAGGGCTTTCGAAACCATCCCAGGGGGCATCTTGGGCATGTCCAGGGGCCCATTGTGCCCACTTAACCCTATTCCTTGCGGGCGGCTAGAATTACGCTAACGTGTGGGGAGGGGCAGATTCTCCCCCCCCCCCCCCCCAGAGATATCGAGAACCGCTCAGTAGATTTCGATGGAACAAAAACAATTCGATTCATCATCAAAAGATATTTCTTTTTGAACCCCGATTTCTTTTTTGTTCAAAATGGGGGACCAGGGGGCAAAAAAGTGTTTTGATTGGTCATTGTGGTCATATGGTTGGACCGATTTTCGTGCAACAAACGATTTTGAGCTTGAAATGTAATGGTCTTCAACATATCAAAAGACAAGTACCAAAATGAAAATTCATAGGCGTATTCAAGGGATGTAAAATTTGTGATTTTCTGAGAACGAATATGTGCTGTTCGTGCTTGCTTGGGGCGGTATGAACGGCACATGTGGACATTATTTACTGTAATTTGTTAAATGTAATATATTGCGTGTAGGCGGATCCAGGTGAAAAACATGGGGGGGGGGGGCACCATGCGCGCAACGCTTTTTATCATCTTACTAATTTAAAATTGGACCTAATGTGAGGGTGGGTATCGCCTCCCATTGTTTGTACCTGATTGCGCCTCTGCTCCAAAATATGTACAATCCCTGTATTTATGATGCATATTGCAATTAAAATGTTTCTGACGTGTGACGAAGTGTGCGCCGCACAACCGCAT
Organism: Chirona hameri; assembly: GCA_036785665.1. Taxonomy (NCBI): domain Eukaryota; kingdom Metazoa; phylum Arthropoda; class Thecostraca; order Balanomorpha; family Balanidae; genus Chirona; species Chirona hameri. Next base: position 29,980 of record JAXIVJ010009858.1, read on the forward strand.
TCGTAACACCCTCCTCAAAACAGGAACCTGGAACCGCCTCTGCTAGGCTCATTTTGTCAACATTTTGACACGACATGCGCCATTCAATTTTGGGAAAAGTCAGAAAAAAATTCAAGACGCTAGCTCTAGTAATTTGTGATCAGCATGCGAAAAACCACCGGGAGGGGCAGAATCTGCCTTCCCAAGGAATAGGGTTAAAGGCGCAAAAACATGCCCAGTGATCTTTCGAGCATGCCCTGTGGCCCATTGCACCCACTCAGGGGCCCAAAAACCTGCCCAGGGGCCTCTAGAGCATGCCCACTTGTCCAGGGGCCAATTGAGCCCACTCACGGCCCAACAAACCTGCCCAGTGGCCTCTCGAGCATGTCCAGGGGCCCATTGAGTATGTTCGAAGGCCCCTCGAGCCTACCCATGGGCCATTATAGTCTGTTTTGGGGCCTCTCGAACTTGCCCAGGGGCCCATTATAGTTTTCCCAAGGGCCCATCGAGTCTGTTCAGGGGCCTCTCCAACCTGCCCAGGAGCCATTAGAGCCCGCCCAGAGGCCTCTCGAGCTTGACCAGGGGCCCATTGATTATGTTCAGGGGCCTCTCGAACCTGCCTAGGGGCCTCTCGAGCTTTCCCAGTGGCCCATTGAGTCTGTTCAAGGGCCTCTTGAACCTTCCTAGGGGCCATTATAGTATGTTCAGGGGCCTCTCGAGCTTTCATATAGTCCATTGATCCTGTCCAGGGGCCTCCCGAACCTGCCCAGGGGCTATTAGTCTGTTCAGGGACCTCTAGAGCTTATCCAGAGGGCCATTGAGTCTGTGAACGGGGCCCTCGAGCCTGCCCAGGGGTTGCTAGCCGTCGCCTGGAACGCCTGCTATAGCTGGAGCGCTTGCTAGCCGTGGTCGGCGCGGTCATAATGAGCGGTAATGTGCTGTATTCTGACCCATCTGGTGCAATGTTTTCTTGGATTTAAAAATGGTAATTTGATAAGTCTGATGCGTTTTTGAATTCGAGGGGGGATTTTTTTAAAATTGTTTTGCACTACCCCCGTAGTACAAAACAATTTTATTTAAAAAATCCCTCTCAGGAGAGTCTCAGGAGAGAGGCCCCTGAACAGACTTTAATAGCCCCTGGCTGAAATATCTGTCAGCCAGGGGCGTCGCCGACGGATGGGTCGGGGGGAGTCTGGGCAGACTCTCCCCACTCTTAGAAGGGGGGGGGGGGTCGCCCCCCCCCCCCCCCCCCCCGGCTCCTCCAGATTCACAGGGACCATTTATGCGCGAAAAGTATTTCTCCCTCTTGTTGCTTTCAAACCATGTGCACTGTTACCAGTTGTTTGTTACAGTTCGGTACATATGTATACAGTTATTAGTATCATATGTACCATTGATCTCTGACTGCCACCGGTTCAGTTCAGTTCAGTTCAGTTCGTTTATTTTGCTAACAAAAGGACATCAAATCAAACAGAACAATAATGGATTGGCGCAAAAGCAAAAGCCTAAATCATAGCGCCTCTCCAGAGGAAACAAATGAGAGAAAAAATATAACCAAAACTAAGGAACAGATCACGTAGGCCAGCCCGCCAAGCGGCTATTCGAAAATCAGGTGGCCAGGCACAGGCGGCAACAGCAGGTCAGCGTGGTGAAAGTGCTGGTGATATGTGATTGTTGTGTTGTTTGTGTGTGTTGAGTCTTTGTGAAAGTACTATGCATGTCTGTAAGTGATGTGCGATGTCTATACCCTGTGTTTGTGAAATATTTATACCACAGAGCAGGAGCTCTAATTTGTTTTTGGGTGGCAAATCATCAAAGTCGCGCACAATGCGTCGCGCTGCGTTAAAGAGGTTCGTTCTGTGAATCGTGTATAGGGGGCACCAGAGCATGTAATGGACAGTGTCTTCGTACGTGTGTCCACAAGAACACAACGGACTTGGTGTGAGTTGGAGTTGAAAGAGGTGGGCGTTTAGTGTTGATAAGCCGACACGTATTCTTGTGTGGTGTGTGTTTAGTGTTTTTGTACCTACAGAGTTAAGTGCTGGTGGCCCTGGTGCCCCGAATCGATGCCAGACTTGACGAGAGAAGTCACGTCGAGAAGGAGTGTTACGGAGTGTTTCAGGAAGAAGGTTCCACTGTCTAATCGTAGCAGGGATGTACGATTTGCGAAAGGAAGTTAACCGGATAGGGGGAAGTGAGAGAAGGTGTGCGTTACCTAACTGAAGTCCTGTAGCGTCCTGTCTTGTGTTTGTCAAGAGGTTAGTGAGGTATGGAGGAAGAGGCGGGTAGTTGTAATATAGTCGATGGAAAAAGAGAAGTCTGTGAATGAGTCGTCTCGTTTCTAGTCGCTCTCATCCTAGGTCGTTAAGTAGAGCGTTGGTGGGTGTGCGAAACAAGGTTCGGTCACCGGTCATCGTGATTTACTATCCGAGGCTAATGTATATGAAAAACTACTTTCATTTAAATATTTGTCATCATATACCGAGATACGCAACCAGGAAAAGAGGTTTCCTATCTTGGCTCCACTCACGGTCTGGTTCCAATATTAACATTTCGCTTTCCAGGACCTAAAATTAAAATGTGCACGCCGCTTCGCGACGTCACATCAGTGAACATCGTCATAACGAAGCCATCGTCACCGTCATCGGTTCGTCGTAACGCTGAATTGAATTAATAACATGTTTAGCTTCTTATCCTATGCAAGGCCCACCGCCTATATTTCTGGGTTTTATCAGGCAAACCCGCAAAAATTTCGCGCCGCTTCGCGGTGCTCACTAACAAGTACCTACTTACTATAACATGAAATCCACATGAAAATGCTGCAAATGCTTAAATACACGTATAAAATGGGGGTAAATTTTTTCGTTATTTCGGCCGCCCCCCCCCCCCCACACACACACTCAAAAGCCGCTCCCCACCTGTTGCAGCTAAGATATGTTTTATCTCCTGTACGTAACAGCACAAATTAGTAATGTGCTCAGTACAATGCCTACTGAGGGTCCTGGTCTAATTCAGCTCATCAAAAGTAGACGAAGAAAAATTGTTGAAAAGGGGGCCTCACAAAATAAAGTGGCTGAAATCCGTAGAGTTTTTCATATCCAGGGGTATTTTTGGGGTGGGGGCCCCTCCCAGGGGCTTGCCCCCCCCCCCCCCCCCCCCTTCTGTAGGTCTGGCTGCACCCCTGGTTCTATATCTCAGGAACGGCTGAGCCGATTGTGTTCAAATTTGGTTTGTGGTTAGGGACATCTCAGCCGCCACTTTCCCACAAGTCAGGGGGTGCCTCTGCACGTGCGCACGTGCACAGTCTGCACACCCCTATTCTATATCTCAGGAACGGCTGAGCCGATTGTGTTCAAATTCGGTGTGTGGTTAGTGTCGTGACCTCTCAGCCACCTCTTTCCTACAAGTCGGAAGTGGAGTGCCTCTGCACGTGCGCACGTGTGCACCTTTTTTGTATCTCAGAAACTACTTAACCGATCGAGTTGAAATTCCCCATAGATTTCCTTCGCGCACGCTCGTTCATCGCCAAATACGGCGCCTTACTGGTAGTATAGTCGTCCGAGACCTAATTGCGATACCAAAAATGTTTTCAGCATTGCGCATAATTTGCGCACATCTTTTCACAACCGAAATGCTTCAAACCAAAACCTACCTATGTAGTTTCATGTCCGATGATGTATGTGGGTGTTTACCTGTAAAATGCTATAAATCTGTAACTCTTGACTGACTCTTATTGTTGCAAAGCAAAATTTAAATAAAAAAATCGTGTTTTGTATGTACGTATGCTGCTTTCATTATCGCAAATTTATATTATGGCTTACGTGAAAACAATCGCAGTGGAAAACAATGGCATATAAAGCTAACTCCAGGGGCATGATTTAGAGTTTCTCTATCAATTAAAATGATCAGATGACTTATACAATGTTATTAGTTCCAATATTATCTTGCATAAACTGTTGATGTGGTGAAACGTAAACGTTTCAGAATCATAGGCATTATTCTCATCAGCATTCCCTTTCTAACTTGACCCTTTATTAAATCATGTTTTCACTTGGCCGAGTCAACTAGCACTGATTACGCGCGTGTCTTTTGTGGCCCGGTTCCAGCCAGTGAAACGTGGCCGTCCGTATCATTACCGCAGTCTCACAATTACGCGGCTACAAACGCTTCCTGACGGGAGGGAGACGCCGCATTTGACCCGCCGAGTCAATGTCAGGAACGCGCCCGGAATCTGGGTCAGCCACGGATCCCAGACCGCCCCCGTCCCTCTCATCCCCTCTCCTCCCCACCGCAGAGGTGAAACCGACGCCAAAAATAGACCTAGAGTGTTCCAGACGTAGTGATTCTATTCATTGGTGTTGTGTTGTGATAGGTGTACACTGATGCCGATCCATGTGTCTGGTGTCGCCATCTGCATCATACCACAGGCCATCTTCGCTTGACCAACGCTTGAACTTCGATGATGAATCTTTATATTTATCATATTTAATTGGAAAGCTTCAGTTTTAAGCTTTGTAGGATTCTTTTACAATTTTCACCTCGAAACTGCCCACTGGCGGATCCAGGGGGCCAACCAGGCCATGCCCCCCCCCCCCCCCGCCAATCCTGGAAGGGGGGGACTTATCTTCCCCCCACCCAAAAAAAAACGTTGACAATTTATCGTAAAAATTGACTTTGAAGCAGTCAAAATCCAGCTATCCACAGTGAAGAACTGGAAAATTTAGGAAAACACGGCTCCGAGCCGTGTTTTCCAAAGAAAATACAGTTGAAAATTGTATAATTTTCCAATTCCAGTTTTTCCGGCTTTGTAATAATTTGTCACGAACCAGACTGGTTGGTTATTGTTTCAACTTTTTGTTAAACGATTCAATCATGATTCATTTTGGAATCTGAATGATTCAATAACCATTCGATTCCGGATACAATTTTGAGAATTGGTTCTATCCGATTCAAAGAATCAAAACAAATATTTTAATCGATTCACGTTTGATTCAACATTTAAATATATGTGGTGAATTTATGTCAAATCAATACAAAATGGAAACATACATATATATGATCATTAAAACATTGTTACAGCAATACTATAATACTATTTCAGTATAAATTAATGTAGCCACTGGGACTGCATGTGTTTGCACAATTTACCAGTGTACTTGAATCGTTAATTTTCTTTATTCAATCAGCCTTGATTTGATGCGGGTTTTGATTCAATCACGATTCATGAATCAAAAGATCTGGTGGTAAATCAATTATTTTTGTATTCAAGGAATTTTGATTGAACGATTCCAATCGATTCCATCAGTGTTGCATCAATAACCAGTCTGGCACGAGCAAAGGCAATGCTACTTCCCATGTGATTTACTCTTGTTGTGTACGGTTTGCGAATATTCAGTAACCAATCATTGGAATAATTTACCCAGGTTTGTTTGACAGATTATGTGAATTCCAATTCATGGCCATTCTAAAACATCTAAAGGTGCTAAAAAACATGTTTTTCATGTTTTCCACACGCGCCTTTTAACTCGCGCACTGCAGGGGGTTGATTTCCGTCCCCCCCCCCCCCCTCAGGTTTTTCAAAGATAGCGAAAAAACGGCGGCGCGCAGCGCCGCCGGGTTTTCGCACACCTGTTAGGACATCAATTGCGCACACTTGGAAGACAAAAAATAACCTAGGATCATCTCAGGTCAGGTCACCAGACCAGGTCAAGTGACCCCACCTCCAAAAATGTTTGCAGTTGTGCCAAAGCCAGAGTTTTTCACCGATCAGTTTGAAACTTACAGCATGTCATGAGGGCATACGTACTTACAATTCGGTTATCGCGGAATTTTGATATCGGTGACCTAAGGTCAGGTCAATTTCGCAACCTCCCCAAAACAGGGCAAACTGTTTTAGCTCACTTTTTACTGTTTTAGCTCACTCATTTTTATGTTCATGTATGGAAGACCGAAGAATAACCCTGTCGTGTGGAACGGTCTGTTTACGTTAATACATACATACATACATACATAATAAGTCGAGGGGAAATATACAAATGCTAAGGATATGCATGATATTAGTCCAATTACTTCTGGATCATGTTATTATAGGATATTCTTGATGATCCAAGTGTAAGTTTTGTTCAGTGACCCCTATTGGGTCATTGGTCATGCAAGGTCACCATCACTTTTTTGTCAATAACTCCCGACATAATGAAGATAGAGAAGTAAAACAGACATAAATGTGTTTGTCTCAAGACACGTCTTCCCATATGCAACATGCCCTACTTGGGTCACCACTTGACCTTGACCTGAGGTCAAATTTGTAAGTTAACTTAACAAGATCACCATGTATATCATTCAAAGTGCCTTGAGAAGATAAACACAATGGCGTAAACAGTTTTTCGTTATCTTTATTACATAAAAAGTTAATAGCGAAAAACGATTTAGCAAAAAAACGTCATTTTTTTTCTTTTTTGACCTCTGGAGCCTCAAATGTTAACCTTAGATCAAATTTGAGGACACCTTAGCGATTGCAAATTTTGCTGGCTGGCGTTTGCTTTTGTCTGTTTGTTTCTAACTAGCATAGTTTCTGAGATATATGGGGATGTCTGGAGCGATGTCCTAAAACAGGAAAAACTGGAAAATTTGACCTTTGATGACCTCTGGTGACCTCAATTTTGACCTGACCTAAAACAATACTGAAATACTTTCGATAGAACATGTATGATGCTATCAAATGCCGTTTTCCGCTTCTCGCTACGTAGCGTAGTTTTCGAGACCTCAGGGGGGGCGGAAATCAACCCCCCCCCCCCGCAGTTCGTGTTCGGCGCAAAGCCCCTGCAGTGCGCGGGTTAAAACTCGCCCTCGAACCATGTGCGGATCGTTCACGCTAGAGTATACGACGAAAAACGTCAAATCAGGACTTAAAAAAAAGACTAAACTGGACTGGACGAGAAAATAGCGGCCAGCAAGCTCCCAGTCGGAATTGAATATCGAACAAACGTTTTTGTATATGTAGGAAGAACACTTCATATGGTATAAATTTGGAATATATAATCTACACTCTATTTCGGCGAAAATGGTTGCCAAAAATGATTCGTTGCTTTTGTGGAAATAACTTTTCGGGACGCGTGACAGCGGTGTGTACAACATTCACGTGTGATTCTCACGAAGGTCCCAATGGCAATTGTGCAATCAAAATAAAACAAACCATAGGTAAGTACCTAGGTTGAGATAGGTAGGTACTTCTAGCTCAAACCTTATCAGAAGGATCTGCCCCCTCCCGGATTTTCTCAATAACCTGAAAACTATCGTAAACATCAACGTGAAATTGCAGTACCTTATCCTGCAACAAGTCTGTGAGTCTGTTCCCGTGGCTCCTCCAAAAAAGATGAGATTAGTTTAGAGAAGGTTGGAGGAGCGCTGATTTGCGTCGCCACGGGAACAATTTCGGATGAGGTATCAGCTGTTTGCGAGCATGTCAAGTAGACAGTGCTGAAGCATTGAAGACGAACACGGCGTCCAGATCCACAACAAATATGAGATGCACAATTTTGAATTTTGATACCCAATTTGTAAGTACCCATGGGGAAAATGAGGAGAGAAAAAATATTCGCATCACTTCAACTTCGCATTCAGTCCTCACTCTCTTTCTCTTATGTGTAACAACAATTCAGGCGGCCGAGTTACATATGAATTAACCGCGCCACTAATGTCTACCATATCCTCCTCCAGCCTCCCCCGAAAAAAAACTTTCATTTCGGAGGAGTTCGGAGGAGGTTTGAGGCGAGCTTGGAGGAGCTTAGAGGAGTTTGGATGAGCCACGGGAACGATCAGATTAATTTGGAGGAGCTTCGAGGAGGTTAGAGGAGGATAGAGGAGCCATTGGAACAGGCCCTATGTCTTTTCACCAACTTTCAATTAAATTGATGTAGTATTTTGGGAGATAATGACGTTTTAATGACGTCATGTCATGCCATTTTTGCTGGAAAAACGATAAATGTTTGAAAAATCGTAGACAATAACGTTTTGCAGCAAATTGCAAATACAAAACGTCAAAAGAAAGAAAATGACATTTCATTCATAATAACTATCTAGGATTTCCAAAATTGTGGGTTTTTGAACCCCAAAAATAAGAAATGAACTGATTTTTTTTTGGAAAAAATCCACATTTTGTTTTGTGAATCTGAAGTGAATTGCTTAAGCTCGAATACCAAAATAAGGTGACCGGCCCAAATCCGCGGAGAAAAAAAAATGGGTACCTTTTTGCCACAAAAAAAAAGAGATGATCCATACGGAGAGAGACTGGATCCGTCAGTGCCTCCCACCGATCCGATTCCCCCTCCCCCCCCCCCCCCAAGAAAACGACGGCTGGATCCGCCAGTGAAACTGCTCACCTCCTCCCAATCTCTTGACACACATTTATATTGTATCTATAATGGAAATTTCCAACAATTTTCCGCACGCATTCGCTTCGCTCTTCACCTCCACAGTCCGCCGTCGGCCCGATTCGGCCAACTTCTCCCCGTCCCCGGGTCGCGACCCTGGTGCACCGCGCCACCGCGCCGCTATCGTCACAGCTGCGCCGCCTTTGTCGACCGTCGCGGCGCGGTCGGCGGTGGATTGTCACCACCAATGGCCGTCTCTCCTGAGAGCTTTGTCGTCGTGACGGCGGCCAGCGTCGCGGAACCTTAACATCAGGGCGCTTCCGGCCGGCGCCTCGGTGTCAAGGCCCGTGACTCCGGTAGCTGAACCAGCGCGGCAGCACCGGCGAGCAGACCGGGATCGTCCGGGTCCTTGACACCGAGGCGGGGGATCGTCCGGGGGTCGGCCGGGGTCGACCGGGGATCGTCCGGGGGTCGACCGGGGATCGTCCGGGAGTCGCCCGGGATCGTCCGGGGATCGTCCGGGGATCGTCCGGGAGTCGTCCGGGGATCGTCCGGGGGTCAGCCAGGGGTCGACCAGGGATCGTCCGGGGCTCGACCGGGGATCGTCCGGGGATCGTCCGGGGGTCGACTGGGGGTCAACCGGGGGTCGACTGGGGGTCGACTGGGGGTCTGCCGGGGGTCTGCCGGGTCAGTAGAGACGCCCGTGATGCTCAGAGGCGCCCCGACACCTCGGCCCAATCTTACCAAGAGCTCACCCAGTCTTACCAAATGCCGTGAATGGGCAAGTACGGTGGTCCAAGTACGGCGGTCCAAGTACGGTGGTCCAAGTACGGCACTGGTCCATTGAACCAAGTGCCCGCGACGAATGCGTTTTGTTCACTGGTGATACAAAATGGTAGTGAGTTTTGGAAAACTGTCGGCGACTGCACAAATGGCTGACGACAGATTAACTCCAGAAACGGGTTGAAATCACGGATGTTGTATAGCTTCATTCGCAAAGCGAGTGATACAAACGATACAGTTTAAGACGAAAGAAGAATTAACGAAAACATAGCGTAACATTGGATCGGCTGCACAACGCCACCTAGCGGCGACTATTTCAGCAATGGATTGCGTCACAGAATAGGAAAACACGGAATATTTCACGTGATATTTATTTTTTAGATTAAGCTGGTGCTCAGGCAAAAGCTGCCATTATTGTATGCACAATGGGCGGCATATGAAGCTGAAGAGCACTTAAAGTGGCAAAATTCAAGAAAGGGGAAAGGAGTAGGGGATTAATTTTGCATATCAGCTACGCAACGGCATCTAGTGGCAACTATACACACTAGTTAATGGACCCAAGTACGGCATGCCGACGTCACACGCACCGCCCCAAGTACGCATCTAGGGCATCTTTGCCGTACTTGCGCATTCACGGCACTTGGTGAGATTGGGCCCTCGTATCGGTCCCGTCAGACGGTCTTGGGAGGTGTTTGAGCCCCAGAGCGGCTCGCTGGGAGACCACCGGGAAGTCGTGGGGACCCGGTGGGCGGCGGACGGCGGCTGCTGTGGCAGCCGGTGGTTCTCACACGCACGAGGGTGCGGTCGTATCTTGGTCGGTGCGGCCGGCCAGATTGCGCGGCCATTTACGCGTGTCTGGGATCGCCGCAGGATACCAGACAGAGCGCAGGCTGCAGCGGCGATATATTCCCTGCGGGCGGCTCTGCCCCCCCCCCCCCAGATCTCGAGAACCGCTCGGTCGATTTCGATAAAGAAAACGCCATTCGATTCGTCATGACAAGATCTCTCTTTTTGGACCCCAACATTTTTGTTTTTGTTTAAAAATGGGGGGCCAGGGGTAAAAAAATAGATTTTTGGGGGCGTTTTTTGAAAGGTCATTGCGGCCTTGTGGCTCGACCGATTGTCATGCTCCAAATGTTTTTGAGCTGCACATGTACTGGTTTTCAATATATAAAAAGACAAAAAACAAAATAAAAAATCATAGGTATATTCAGGGAATGTAAAATGGGGGGATTTTCTGGGGGGAAATATGTGCTGTTCGTGATTGTTTGGGACGACATGAACGTCACATGTGGGCATTATATGCTGTAATTTGTTAAATTTGATATATTGCGCATAGGCGGATCCAGGAAAAATATAGGGGCACCATGCGCGTAACGCTTTTATCATCTTACTAATTTGAAGTTGGACTTAATTTGATGGTGGGTATCACCTCCCATTTTTTATTCTGAGTGCGCCTCTGTCCCAAAAATATGAACAATCCCAGTATATATGATGCATATTGCATTGAAATTGTTTCTGACGCATTTATTGCACTGCAAACCACGAAGGAAGTATGCGCCGCAAAACCGCATTCGTAACACCCTCCCCAAAACAGCAGCCTGGAACCGCCTCTGCTGGCCGATTTTTTTCTCAAAATTTTGACAACACGCACCATTCAATTTTGGGAAAAGTCACAAAGTTTCAGGACGCTAGGCCTAACGGTTTAGAAGCGGCAAGTGAAAAACAACCGGGGGGAGGGCAGAATCTGCCCCGCAGGGAATAGGGTTAAGGCTGGTGAAAGTGGCCAATCATACTGCGTAATGACGCGGAATGTATAGCAGCAAGCACTGGACATCTGACGAGATGATTTCAATGCGTTTTGTTGTGGTTAATCATAAAATGCGCCATTAAGTTCACGCACAGTGTGCAGGTGTCAGCAAATTCCTTCACTGCAGTGTAACACAAATAGTTTTTACAAATGCCCAAGATGCAACGATACAAGGAAGTCTGCTTCCTTGTCAAAGATACAGCCGAGTGTGTTGTTATATACTATAGTGTGTAATACCTAGCCATTCACACACTGCTACATATTAATATATGCTGTCAAAACATCATAGCGTTTCGAGATACCAGCATTACTAAATCAAACACTCCAATAAAGGGCCTATTTCCAGGCGATAAATGGTTAATAATACCAGTAAAACGCCTTTTTGAGCGATGACCGAGCGGGCGCGCTCTGGTAAAGCTAAAATGCCAGTTTTAAATATCAAACGGTACGGATCACACGTGCGCATTAACTGTGTCCCAATAATGAGTGACACATTCAATAGTTTTACCGTGGTTATACCCTAGTATGCATAGTTTTAGGAACGTTCAGCTGAATGGAGATGTACAAAGTAAGATACCGCTTCCCTGGGACAAACTACATACAAATTAAGTTGTATTAAATTGTTCATGATCTCCTTTCTCGAATCCGCCAAAAGGGAGCACGTCCTGAGCGCTGCAAGCTTCATCAAATAAATGAATGCTTAGATCAATAATACCATTTTTGATCAAGAATTATTTTGGTTCATTTCGAGGTTTGCGTGTGCCACGCTCTGTGGTACCACCCCTATCATAACGCTCTATACCAAAACCAAAATTGATTTGATGGTCCTATCCAATGGTGAAAACCCTATCTCAATCAGAGCAGTGGTTGCAAAGTTATTAGCTTCCGAAAAGCGTCTGTACGGCCGTGTCCGAGCATGCATGGTTCGGGCCGGGTCGGGGCGTGTCGGGCCGGGTCAAATGTAGATTTATCTAATAAGTTGACGAGAAACCTCACGGGCGCTTCGCGCCTGCTCGGTAACAACAATAGACACACTTTAATATAGGAGAAATTCTAGGGTTAAACAAAAATTGTGTTGTTATTTGTGTAATTGTGTATTATAGAACTTGCAATCACTATTCCTCCAAATGTCAATAAATCCGAAATAGTAATAGGTTTTCTTTACCATATACTTTTACCTTTGTCTAATTTAACTGTATTTTGTTTTATCTAATTGCACTTCCATATTACCTTATGTAATTTCATCGAACATTTTGTCCATTATGAAGCAAAATTTGGATTTATATGTATTCAATGTTTTTCAATATGTCCACAGTGTGTTATTCCAATTACCCAAATTTGATTGTAATGGTACTTTATGCGAACTAAGAAGGATTATATCGGGTTACCTTTACGGTTTGGCGGACCTGAATTGTGTACCAGTATCATGATGACCAGTCCTGAGTCTAATGTTTACTAGGATGTCTTTTTCCTTCCATTCGGTTTCCGTTAGGCACCTCCTCATGAGATGTGCTATTGTGTTAACAATGTATTACTGTGCTGTGTTGGTGGCAGTGATATTCAAATATCTGAGCATGCATGGACCGATATACTAACTACCTACACATTAAGCGAACTTCACGGCTTTATGAGTTGGTGTGTTGCAGAGTTCGCCATGGGCTGGGCTGACCCTATGGGCCATGGGCTGGGCCTGGGCTGGGCCTGGGCTGGGCCTGGGCCGGGCCTCAACTTTAAGGAAAGCACTGGGCTCTGGATGGGCCTGGACTGGATTTTTTCTCAAATAATGCGCGCGTCGCACAAGCTCAGGTCAGAGCTGTACAATATTTTAGCCAGCCGTTCACTTACACAGCAACACACTGTTGCTATGACTGTGGCTTTTTGTTTTTGGTTAGCATAGTTGGTTCATTGTTTCACATTTATAGTATACAAGTAAATATGTTAGGATTATGATTGCAAATGTTGTGAAAATAATCATATGCCTAATCTGAACGGGCCGGACCGGGCCTGGGCCTCAATATTATGAATTTGACCGGACCTGGTCCGGGCCTGGGCTTGGTGTTCATGGGCCTGGGCCGGGCTGGGCTGGGGGTTGGTGGGCCCGTGGCGAGCACTGGTGTGTTGCATTGAAATACGATGCAACACTAAACCATGTCACGATACTGGCTACGATAAATACATTGATATAATTCCGTCGGCATTGGCTACATTATTTCCTATCCACAGCTGAATGGAATCGTACCAGCTCCGTAAATTATTATTCTATTTAAAACCTTATCAGTCTGATATCCCACGGCGGCACGCCACCTCTATGAGAACATACCAGCTGGCGGCGTTAGCTACCGCCTTTAAAACCCGGCTCAGCAGTCTGCAAACCTCACTTCTTCACCATGGCGCCGCGTGCTCTGACCTGCGTGCTGACCTGCGCACTGACCGTGCTGGCGGCGCGGGCCCAGCTGGTGGACCTGCCCCGCTCGCTGGGCGTACTGAAGCTACCCCACGCCGCCTTCGTCGAGGTGTACACGGCCCAGGTGGGCGACGGGGACGAGGTAGCACGCAAGACGCTCTATGTGAGCAGCTTCAACCCGGGCAATGTGCTCGGCGATGACAAGGTGTACTACCTGAGGGAGCCCGGCACCCAGCTGGACTCTGTCGCCGACTGGGACATGAAGGTATGTATCCTCGCCACAAAAGTTGTAACTTGTCATATTGGGCACTGCTTTTTTATTTGATTGTACCCATGTTATACGTTTAGTACACAGGTCGGCGGTTTAACTTCATTAGCCTTAACTGTGTGGTTTTATGATTTCTATATTCGTTTGACTCGACAGTTGGGGCATTCCAGAACAGATTGACCCAACGAATCTCGAAATAACACCCTATATATCAGATTTCGATAAAACTATGTTTTTGGGAGTTATCTGGGCCGTAGATTCACGATGTGAAGTGTTCAGTCTCGTCCTTCGAATAGGTTTTTAGTTACAGCCTCGGGTCTTTGCAATATCGTGCAAAACTATCATTTTCAGCGGGCAATATTTCCCATCTAAATCATGGAGGGATACAAGCATATATATCATCAGAATCATCATGAACTATATATTAATATGTTATAATCATTGTTTGAAAATGCAAATTTGGGAATTTCCCAACGCAATCTCAGGTTAAATCACGTGATTTTATAATATGGCCATTTCAAATTCGGAATTTAGTCCATGCCAGAATCGACTGCGATACATAACCCTTCGATGGTAGTTTTTATATAAGTTATTTCTCTAAATATTTCATTTATAGTTTTGTATTTGGAAAAATAATGGTCACCAGCACGTCTTAGGTAATAATGTTGCACGTAATTGTGCTCGTAATAAGCTCAGCTCAGTAACGTAATAGGTCAATTCAACGGCATTATGCTCATCTCGTCAACCTGCTTCCAATAATATACATTATATAGCATGAACACTGTAGTCGCTCTGTGACCTTAGGGTCACGTGTCCTGAGGTCATCCGGTGCAGTCCACGTGAGATCGACCAAGCCATAGCACTCTACTTATCATATTTCGGTGAAACTACGTGTCGGGGCTTATCTGGGTCGTAGATTCATGCTGTGAAATTTGCATCCCCGTCCGTCGAATGGTTTTCGAGTTAGCATCTTTTCTCAGGCATCTTTTCGTTGTCGCGCAAAGCTCTAATTTTCAGCGGACGATAGCTCCCATATACATAATTCGGACTATAGAAACCTATAAATGATCAGAATCGCCATTGACTACATATTAATGCAATGTTATCTTTTAGGAAATTAGAGAGAGAAAAATTGACATACCCAAAATCAGTTCACGTGATTTCGTAATATTTTCACTTAGAATTCATGATTTTTTAGGTGGAATAGGCGGGTGCAGAATCACGTGACAACCTATTCCACTCGGTGATCAAGATCACGTGATGACATAATTCAATATTTCGCCCATAGGATCCTCAAGACATAAAATTTTCACATTCTGATTTGCAGACCGAGAATGCTAATACAAGTAGCTAAAAGTGTCTTCTAGAGATAACAAATATTCACATTTTCCAAATAAAAAGGAAATTTTCAACAAATCACCCATTGCATAATCAAGCCAGACCATTTGGGAAATCATCCTCAGGTCACGTGACCTTGAGGTCATGGAGCGACCTGCAGGGCTCATGCTATGCAGCATTGAATGCAGCTCGACGATACAAATATAATGCTGTGGAGTTAAGCTCTCTAGCATAATTGCATGCAAAGTGATTACCAAATACGTGCTGGTGACCATGCTTTTTTCCAAATACAAAAAATATGAATACAATATTTGGATAAAAAGCCAATCTCCAATGTTTTACCATCGAAGGCTTACGTATCTAAGTCGATTCTGGCATGAAAAATCCAAATTTTAAATGGATACATTATAAAATCACGTGATGTTACCTAAGATTTCGTTTTGGAATTCCAAAATTTTCTCATTTCAAAAAAAATCTTAGATAATTTCAATTTATGGTTTCTGACGATTCTGATGTTATATAGGTTTATATAACTCGCATGATTTATATGGGAGATATTTCCCTCTGCGAATTAGACTTTTGCATAACATTACAAAGTTTCCCGAGGCCGAAACTCGAAAACCATTTGATAGACGGGGCTGAAAACTTTACAGCGTCAATCTACGGCCTAGATAACCCCCGTCACGTGGTGTTATCGAAATCTGAGATGTTGGGTGTTTTGGCTTGGTCGATCTGTCTTGGAATGCCCCAGTTGACACATAAATGTGAAAAGAAAACTATCGACATGAACAGTTTTAATGTTACGCTTGTTCATATGTTTGACTCCCAGAAGTGCGGTTTGGCCTAGTTTACTTAAACTGTGTAAGTTTTTAAGAGGTAGATCTATCTCAGTCCACCAGTTCCATCACGCACATGATTTTCGCATAATCTTATCATTAAAATACGATATTCTATACAAGCGGCTAATGCGTCCATTCAATACATCAAACGATTCGTATCCTTCTCCCACGGTGTAGCTTAACGAGCCCCCTCCTGAGTGGGCACCAGCACTGCCTCACCACCAGCGGCACCTTTCCTTCCCGACACTGTCTGACCACCAGCGGCCCCCTCCACCACAGGTGCTGGACCACCACGCCGACTGGACTAACGACATCTGCTACATGTCCCCGGAGGCGGTCGGCTTCGAGGGCGTCACGGTCACATCTGGCTTCCTGGTGCCGTTCAAGACGCGCGGCAAGCTGCAGGTCTTCAACACGGAGGTGGAGCCGCCGGCCGGCCCGTACCTGCTGACCACCCTCGACAGCAAGGACTGGGCCTACCACCGCGGCCTCTGGCACGACATGGATGGCGATGGCGACCTCGACCTGAGCACGGCGCGCTTCCACCAGAACTCCATTACCAGCCACATCACCAAGAGCTTCGCCTACATGACCAATGACGGCGATTCCCCGGCCGGGTCCGGCCGCTGGCACCAGGTGGAGGTGATCGCTGACGGCCCGGACGTCGGCTTCCGCTGGCTCCAGCTCAACTCCAGCGGCAAGGTGTACGACGTCCTCCTGGGCGGAGAGTTCTGGAACGAGCGACTGACGGTCTACTGGACCGAGGACGGCGACTGGTCCAACTCGGACAACGTGCAGAAGCGCATCGTCGACGACACCACCGGCCAGGTGTTCGACGTGTTCTACGACGACCTGAACGGCGACGGCGTGCTCGACGTCTGGGCTTCCTGCTTCGACCTGGAAAACAAGAACGGCTCGCTGTACAAGTGGACGATCCCTGACGACTTCATCACCGGAGACTGGGAGCGCACCACGCTCGACACCAACTTCCACCCGAACTCGATGCTGTTCGGCGAGACGATGAGTCCCGGAAGCGCGGTCATCTTCCACCCGAGCGACGCTGCACGTGACGCCGGCAACAAGCCCCTGATCCTGCTCTCCGGCGACGACGACGGCAACCAGTACATCCTGCAGCCGACCAGCCAGGACCCAGAGGACTGGACGTACGTGCGCCAGACGCTGCTGGAGACGGGAGACACCACCGCTGGACAGGTCACGGCCGACGACATCGACGGCGACGGCTACACCGAGCTCATCACCGCCGGCTACACCGTCGGCAAGGTGTACGTCTTCACGTACGCCCCGTGAACGGCGCGGTGAGGGAGGGGTGGGTCTGGGGCGGTAGGATGCATCCGGCCGGGCTCGCTGAATACCCGCTGAATGACGTGTGACGTGAATGACGTGTATGTGTGGTGGAGCTGTTGTTTTTGACGATGGTGCATTAACATATTCATATTTATGTAACGTTCACATGTCAAATAAATACAGCTTATGGACGTTTAATATTTTTGTTTAATGATTGACTATCAGAGACAGACCGATGCTATCACTATGTGTCACTGAACTCTCCACATTATGTAATCTGCGTCACAGTGTGTGACCACTCCAGGTGGTACCGGCGCCCGTCATCGCTAGGTCTGTGTGTGTTCTGGCTATCTGCGGGCATGGGAACGAGCCAGGATCACTGGAGCGAGCCCCGTGCTACTGCCCACTGCCGGCGTGCAGTCTCCGCCGCCGCCGCTGCGCCGGGGTGACGCCGCCGTCTTCCACGATCCGGCGGCCGGCCTCGCGCCGCATGGCCTTATATGACCAGTCTGGCGTCATAGATAAGAGGCACGCCGCGAATTCCTTCGCTCTGATGCACTGGGCATAGCTTCGAACGAGTTTGTTTGGTTCTCATGAGCAGGATGAGGAGACTATTGAGCAGCATTCAGCTCACTGCAGAGCAATGAGTGGTCTTCGCCGCTGCCTGTCGAGCTGGCATCCAGCCAATAATGAAAGCAACAGGACTGGCAACCAACAGGTGTCGCCCTCTGACTCGCGCTTAGTACCGCTCTAGCAATTTACCAGGCGCACGAGGAAACAATAGTATGACAGGCATTTGAGTCCCTGTGGTCTGTTGGCTTACAAGCCACATCTTTCAGCGTCTTCTCTCAGTTGCATTCCCTGTCGGGTGACGACAGAATATCGAATATACCCCTCCACCGCCATGGGCGTCGGCGGCTAGGGGGGGGAGACGCGTCCCCCAGTTCAAAAATCAAGGGGGGACGTCCCCCCCCCCCAAGAAAGCAGACTTGCTTGATTTGTTTGCGGAATTCGCTCCAAAGGATATGAAACCTAATTTATTCTTAGCTCAAATTACATGTAATTTTTAACCATATATCGTTGAGTCCTTTCTTTGTACTTAAAGATGTAGGTGCTTAATTACTTTGTAGAAAATACAATTATGATATGGCAGCTAAAAGTTGGTACACAAGATTGGCTTCTGGTATGATTGAATGTCAATTTCATCCATTCATTCACCATTAATTCCAAGGCCTTGATACAATTCAGAATACCTACAATAAAAAAAAAAAACGCCAGTGACTTTGTATCGCACCACCGACCTCCTAAATATCTATCAAACCCCTGGCCCTAACCCTGACCCCCATGACCACCGAGTCAGTGTCTCCCGAAAGTAAACAGCCTGTCCAGCCTGTCCAGTTTAAAAAAAAAAATAGTCCGAATGTTTTAATGGATGGATTTCCTAGGTCAGTCCCGCGCTAAGCATAGCTTGTTGCACAGGTCCTGACCTCACCACCCGATCGCGCAATTCCTGTTGGCCGGCAGAATTTAGAGACGAAAGTTTTACGTGCCCGACATACCTGGACACGGTCCACCCCGCCCTCTGATGTCACCTGACCTTGAGTGCGAACGCTGCCACCGGCCGCAGGCCATCCCAGTCAGGAGCAAATAGCGAGCGCCGAAGCGACTCGAACCCGGGCTGCCACTACCGGGATAGGTCAGAAGTCCAGCGCTCTCCCACTGAGCTACTGGGCGTTATTGAGCAATATGATGACATCCGAACGGACAGACGGACAGGTGGCTGCCACTTCTTATAATTAGTATGAAATAGATTTCTATATAACACGAATAACTAAAATATGTATCCCAAACAGCGATGAGCGAATCGTCTGGCAGGTCCTATCGAATATAGAGTCGTTTGAACAATATACCATGAAGATTTCCGAAGAAGTTGTTGTTTTTCATCTATCACCTGTTATAATAGTTAAAAAACGAAATATCATGACCTTTTCCTCGAAAATATGCAAAATCCAATGTTATCAAAACGTTATGATCATGTAGTAATATTTTGGCTCGCACTCGCACTCGTATGTTTCTCGCACAAGCCCTAAGCTCTATAAGTATCACCTGTTATAAGGTTTTTTTAAAGCTGGTAGTTCGAACTAAAAAATGCGTTCCTAAGTAAAAATTATCAGGTAAAATATATTTTTCCTTCACATTGTCGCGAACCGTACTGATGGTTCATTCGGCACTTCGTCCCCCCCCCCCACCCCCCCCCCCCCCCCCACTCAAAAATCCGTGGCGACGCCCCTGCTCCCGCCTCTCAGAATGGCCAGCATCACCAGCCGACTCTAGCCTTCCCGGCACTATCGGTGCGAGCCGCGCCGGTCGACTATCGGG